>DF240068.1:50000-95000 GCA_000507305.1 Breviolum minutum Mf 1.05b.01 | reverse complement strand
CCTTGAATGGAGCTTCGAGCCGAATACAATTAGCCCATTTTGCACCTTTCAATCGGGAAAAGGAGCAGTTGTTTTGCTGTTCAGCTACTTGCTAAGTACCTTGCAGTTTCTAGATAACAAAGCTCCTTCAAGGCTCACACGCTAGAAACCTCGCATCAATGCCGCACCCAAGACATGCGGGTAGTGCCACCTATCAGTGGCATTTCTGTGCTGTATTTGGCCAACCTGTTGTAAACGATGGCAATTCTCAGCCTATACATGTCTACCACCTACACATCAGTATCTTTGCCTACAGTATCTACCTGTCCATATGATACTATCTCCTCATCTATAGACTATAGACATGATCCAAATTCTATTCATATCATGTATATTGTCGAGCGATTTCTGCATGTGACCACCATGTCATTGCAGTCTGAGTCTAGGACTCTAAAATCATCCTGTGAAAATTTCAGACGATTTGTTTGGCCAGCTTGGGCTTCCGGCATGAGAGACGTTTGAGGCGACGTCTCTGCCGCAAGAGATGTCTCTGCGAGAGTGTTTCCTTGGGTGAAACCCGTTGGCCGGTGCGAAATATCCATCGATTCCTGGGATTCTATACCGATAGATATTCTACTTGCACAGATGTGAGATGACTCTCTGGAATTCTCTGGATTGTTTTACTGTGTTGTGTGTTGGTTGCTTTGCAATGCTTTGGATGGATGCATGGCCTTTGTCACTGGGTGCATTCAAACGGGGTCTCACTTCATTTTGCCTGCTGAGTCTGCAGATGCGTTTGCCCCTGAACCTTGCAAAGCAAGCTGAAAGGGGAAGCATGTGGCCCTGCCAGCCGGTTGACCTGGAACAAGCTTTGTCCACTCAAGCATTCAGCTTGTACAACATTTTGCGCAGAAAGAGGATGCATTCCGATTCGGCTGCAGGGCCAAAGGCGTCACGGGTTTGGGACGCACAATTTGGAGGGCACTGTCGCCATGTCATTCTTTCTCTCCATTTCTGTAATTTCAGTTCAAACGGGGAGTGTCATTGAAACTTGGGAGAAAGGCAACAAAAATAGCACGATGTAATGTGTGGGTCCCAGTCGCCTAGCACACTTGCAGACTAGGATCCCATTTCATAGCGCTGAGCTGAAGTGCAGCACACTTGACTTGGGAAACACGACAGACGCAGCATGAAAGGAAAAAGGCTCATAGAATGCCCCGGCTCACAGCGGTACTTTGTTTCAACATGCTTATCCAAACTGCCCAATCCTCCCGCACCACCCTGCGCTTGATACTGTCTTTTCAAGGCTGTGTCAGGCGTGGTCTCACTCTCTCTCGTTCTCACTTCCAATTCTTGAGGTTTTGGTGGCCATGTTGGTGCAGCAGAAGTCCTCCTCAAAGCAAAAGCAGACCCTAATGTGCGTTCGGAGGCTAGTGAGGATGAAGTTGCAGCCATTTGGTGGCCACTCCGTTACCCAAGTAGGATCACCTAACAAAGTGTTGACAAACCTTCAGAAAGAACGGAGGACCACTGCAACGTCACACACTTTGTATGCTTGAGCCTTTGTGATCTTTCTGCGGCCATTGGCATTTTTCATGCCAGGATGGGAGCACACCTTTGCATGGGGCAGCGGAGCGAGGCCTTCAACTATCTCAAGAATTCTGGACTTGTCGAATGTCAGCACCCTTTTACAAATGAAATAAAATCAACAAATACTTTTAGTGTTTCGAGCGCGCGTTCTTGGAGGCCACGTTCAGGTTGTAGAGCTATTGCTGGCATCAAGCGTCAACTGGCAGTCAGCACCTTGCAGTTTGTGCATTAAACATATACATCTTCAACTATTCAACAGCTTTGAATTGCATCCATGCGAATTTTCATTGATTGTTGTGATTCTGCTTTGATCCTATCTCGGACATCTCCTGTGCACGACTGAGGTCTGCAGCATCAGGGGGAAGAACCCCTTTGCATGTAGCAGCGGAGCGGGGCTTCGCAGATGTAGCTGAGGTGAAGCTTACTGTAGCTTGCTTTTACGCGCAGGTAGGCAGGTACTACAGTATCAATTCTCTACATGTAAGATCATGTACTGTATCTAAGTTGAACGTTGTTTATTCTGTATATGATTAGGTCTACTGCACATTGTTCACCATGCCGTGTGTATGTGACATATATCATATATACGTATATATGTTTATCAACATAGCATATATATTTTTATACACATGTAGAGCAAAAATTGTTTAGACTTACGTACACACGCACACATATATATATACACAATATTTTAATATATTAATATAGTGACAGTGTCAGAATGGTAGACTCTAACGTTAGACCATGTGAAAGAAGTATTGCCAATGAGATACGAAGTCGGGACATGTTAACATGTTGTTGAAATTCATGATCACCCGGCTACCCTCTGTATAGATACATGTATCCTCGCCTTTACACTTTAGTGGCTCGAGTAAAAAGGAGCGTACTTAACGGTTATACCAGCAGTCCTGGTATTCTATAGGTTATCAGCCGTAGGCTCTCAAAGCAGACCTATTGGTTATTCCTATTAGCTGCCATGGACCGTACTAGACAGCGTGGTAGTGTTTCTGAATCTGAAGAACGATCGCCTACAGAAGTCTATTCTTCCGATGATGAACTAATGTCAAACCCATCAGGGAATAGAACACCTCTTGATCCAGAATCTTTCATACAAGCTTTGCAAAGTGCACCATCTCATAGTCCAGCAGGACTAGGTCAGTTCTCAGCACCGCTTGGACAGAGCAGCCGAACGTCTCGAGCATCCGGAAGCGTGAGGGACCAAAGTGTCAACAGATCCTCAACACCATATGTTCGGAACGCGAGCCAAACGGCCTTGCCGGCTGCTAGTTATAGTCCGACAACAGCAGCTCCTTCGGAAGTGAATGCAACCGCAGGAACTGCGAGTCAAATTGCAGTGCAGGGACAGAGCCAAGTCAGTCGCATAGCGAATGTGAGAAATGTGTCAGCAACGGATCCTAGGGGAAATACACTGTATTTACAGCAAGTACTTCAACAGATTCAACAAAATCCTGATCCTAGAATCATTGAGAACTTAGCAGAAGCTCTTCATAAGTCCAAGATTGAAACTCTGGAACAGGAAGTTCAAGCTAGGTATTCCAGTGAAACTAGAAGGGTTGAAGAGCTTTACCACCACGACACTGTTAGAAGTGTCGCTGCACAAGAGCAAGCAATAGCGCAGTCCGCAGTGCATGCCATTCAAAGTCAGGAACAGAGTAGCGAAGTAGTCGTGCAGAGACTCCGTGAGGAGCTCAACCTAGCCCAAATGGCGCAGGCCACGGCAAGCTCCACAGCAACTGAAGCTGATAGACGATTGGCGGAAGTTTATGCCGAAGCGCAAGCGGCAGTCCAAAGGGTCCAAGTAGACAGCAACCAACAGAATGCTCTACTCAAACAGGAACTGGAGACCTCACAAAACAACTATGCTATACAGGGAGCTAAGTTGAAAACGCATATCACTGAACTTGCCGAACAAAAATCGTTTGCTGAAAAGCTTACCGGGGAAGTCAAGGAACAACAGCGCATGTTAGCAGAACAAAGGACTTTGCTTCAAGAACAAACTGAGCAAACCCGTGTTTTGATGAGCGACTATAGGAGCCTCAAAGATGAATTTGAGTTGTTGAAAGAGCGACGTAAGAGAAAGGAATCACCAAAGGTGGATAGGAGAACGGAAGGCAAAATGCCTGAACCCGAAGAACCTCCGAATTTCTCATCATTTCCGTCAAAGCCTCAAGACAACAAGGCCAGTGAGTCGAAGGATGCAAGCCGACAACAAGAGGATCCCTTCAATCGCAATGATCCGTGGGGTGGCTACAAGCCAACTGGGGAAGCAGGAGTCTTTGATGACCTAAGGGAAAAACCCAACAATGAAACCCCAGAAGGTAATCCTACGGGCGAAAATGCGGGTCCAAGCAACCCTGCCGAATCACTTTTGCGTGAATTAATCACGGCTTTGGGTGGCAATGCATCTAAAACATCATCAGGGTCTAGAGTCAAAGAAGCTGAAACGCTTAGGTTCCCTGAGTTCCCAACACCTGAGAAGTACAGGTCGTGGAGAACCGCAATCCGCGAAGAAATTCGTGCGGCGTCCGATCGACCAGATGAAGCTTGGGATTGGCTCCTCAAGGTATACGAAGAACGTGAAGATAAGAAGAACCATATGGCCGAATTAGGTAACCCCCACAATTTCGTGACCTTAGATACCAAAATACTTGCCCAGCTATCTAAAGTAGCAAAAGGGGAATTGGCCAGGCAGATCTTAACGTTCAAAGATACCGAAGCACAGTCTAAGCGTGTGGTAAGGGGCCGACAAGTACTTCTCATGTTTGAGCAATACTTCAAGACCAACGAAGAAGCAGGCGCACTGTACGGAACTGAAGATTTGTTGCAAGTTAGGCTACATTCTGATGACCTCAAATCATTCTTGCAGAATTGGGATGCGGTCATTGCAGGTATGAAACGTATACCAGACGAAAACACATTGAAAGATCTTTTCATTAGGCAGCTTCGCAAGTCTAGGAGAATGGCCTATGATCTTGATGTTTATGACCGATCGTCCGAGGGATCTTATCAGCGTAGCTATCCATCCTTGCACAAGCCGTCCGTGATTTGCTCGCAAGAGAACGCCTGAAGCTCAATCGTGATCGTATTTCCAGGTCTAACGACATGAGGTACAGCACAGCTGCCTCTGGCGATATCAGTGATTCAAGTGTCCGAAAGAGTCCAATGGAAAAGTCCTGGTAGCACTAATCGGGGAAGCGGTATCTGTTTTGAGTACCGAAAGCACGGAACATGCAAGCATGGTAGTAAATGCAAGTACAAGCATGAGAAACCCCGAGAACGATCTAACTCCTCTAGAGCCAGTAGGTCAAGCTCCAGAACCTTTCACTCCTCACGGAGTCGACGAAGCTCTTCGGGGTCCTCTAGGCAGGACAGGTCACAGATCCCATGCAGGTTTTACAAAAAGGGTGACTGCAAGAGGGGCGACAAATGCCCGTTTAAACATGAAGGAGCATCACCATCAGCTGCAGCGCCTACGCGTGAAAGGGCCGGTTCACCGGCCGCCAAATCAAAGCGAGAGCGTGGTCGCGATCGCAGAGGCCAGGGGCGTAGGAGTTCCAATGGGGAAGGACGTAGTAGAAGGAGTAGGCGAGGAAACCATCTCCCAGAAATAAGAGTGCCGAGAATAGCACAAGTGCACCATGCATCCAATTCGCATGTGTTGTCATCGGCAGAAGTGCCCCGTTCGATCCTTCCAGCACGAAGTGTCCATTCCCTGTCCGGATGTTGTCAGACACACGTAGAACATCTTTCTATGACAAGAATGGTGAAGACTTGTGCATCAAGGACAATTGGAGGTCATGCAACGGTAAAGAAGGTGATGAAGCATGGACTGGCAAAACTATCTTTCGCCTCAAGCAGAAACACCAGAATGCAATGTCAGCTGAACGAAAGAAATCTTTTCAAGTTTCATTGGACAAGCGTGTGAAAACCAAAACATTTTACGTTGATCATGACATGTTTAAACATGAACATGTTAAACAGTCATTGAGCAAATGTTATCCCAAAGCACAAGATTGTCCTAAGCCCAAGGTAGCCGATTTAGTTGAAGCGATTCGTTGTGCAAAGTCACTCAGCTTGATGCTGGAAAATGACGATCCTCCGCCAAAGTGCGACTTCAGCTGTGATCATCAACCGCTTGGTCCATCCGATTTGTGTTGCAGACATTGCAGGGTTACTTCAAAAGAAGAAACGCCCAAATATGCCAGAGCCTCTGCAACACCAGCTAGGGTCAAAGGTACAAGATGGTTAGGTGACACCGGCACAGATCAAGACATTGTAGGGGAATCCCAACAAGTTGTTACGCAGTCGAGAATTCGAGATGCAGATGTGAATATCACACGAGCAACTGCCAATGGGCCTATTACAGCAGACAGGAGTATTGATACACACATTCCTGCACTATCCGAAGGATTTAGCCCATACGTTTTGAAGGATTCACCCCCAGCACTATCAATTGGACAACGGTGTCTTGAAGATGGGTATGACTTTGTGTGGGGTAGGAATAACAAACCAATCTTCATCAGACCGGACAAAGAAGTTGTGGAATTCAAACTCAGTAGCCGTGTACCATTTTTGGATGACGAATGCCATCCCGTGGTCGTGCCCGAGAAACTTGTGTTCGCACTCAGACGTTCGATCGACAGCATTCATGACTTTATTGAACATCCCTTTTCTACTCCCGCCGAAATGGCTGTGGACGATGCAGTTGATTCCGAAACGGAATGGCACCTGCGTCATCCGCCTGAGCCCGAACACGCGGGGGAAGAGGGGGACATCGACGAAGAAGAAGATCCGGAAGAAGAAGAGGCGACCGATGATGAGGAAGTTGGTGTTGAAGAAATTGACATGAATCCACCAACAGAGGACGAATCCGGAGTCCACGGTAGTAAAACCGAAGAGCAGCTTAGACAAGAAGCGGTCACACCTCATCACCTGTTCACGCACCGGCCGAAGAACCCGTATTGCGAGACATGTAAAATAGCCAAAATGATGAAACCATACGCCACCCGAAAGGGAGGGTCGAGGCATGTCAAATCTGACAAGTTTGGAGATCGCATTGTAGCAGATCATGTCATCATGAAGAAATCCATTGAGACTGGTGTTGATGACGAGAGTGTTATTATGGTTATAAAAGATATCTACACTCAGTATCGATATGCCTACCCAGCTGAAAGCAAATCTTCTGATGAGATTATCAAAGGTTTCAACCATTTCCTGAGAACGACGGACAGCGTTGGAGTGGTATACACCGATAACTCACCAGAGTTCAATGCAGCGATTGAAGAGCATGGTTTCGTCCATCAGAATTCTGTAGAATATGTTGATTCAACCAAAGCGGTTGTTGAGCGTGAAGCACGTACCATATTGGAAGGTGCTCGAACAAACCTTGTGCAGTCTAACATGGACGTGATCATGTGGCCTCATGCCGTTAGGCACCACTGTAGGCCCTTAATCTTTCCGAACAACTATCAGGTGAACATTCCCCATGGGAACTTCGATACAAGAGGGAGTTTGATGGAAAGATAATTCCTTTCGGTTGTCTAGTTCATTTTTGGGAGAACAGGAAACGACCTGATTCAGTTGCTGGAAAGACAGTTCCAAAGGTGTATTTATTGGCTACCACATTCAAAGCGGTCATGTTTGGAGAGATGAGTATCTTGTTGCACATCTTGACGGTTTGGACTACAAATTATCTGATGGTAGTGTCAAAGTCATTAGGACAAAAAGGCTTGAATTACCAGATGGTCCGTTCGTATTCCCTTTGAGCAAGGATCAGCAGATTTCAGTCATGGACGTGGATTGTGATTATGAACCTTCATCGGACGAAGGAGGACCGGATGGTGATGATCCACCTGGTGATGATGATCAGGGGCGTGGTGATCCAACAAAGGAATCACAGCCTCCTGACGTTCCGGTTTCCGAACGCCCGACTAGCGTCGAGGTCGAGCCTCCAACTGAGAAAGGCTCCGACGATAGTTTGCTTGAAATGTTCGATGATATTGGAGATGGCCATGAGCCGTCGTCATCATCATCAAAACCACCAGAGAAAGACGTGAAATCAAAAGACTATTCATGGTTTGATCTCTTCTATGATGAAACGGTTGACCCCTTCAAGATGCCAGATGGTTCGCCAGTACCAAAGGGATATGTATATGATGGCTCCAGATTGGTTAGACATCGTAAGAATTCCCGAAGAGTTCCTGGTTATCCATCAGACCTTTGGGGAAGATTAAGTCAGAAGGAAAGAAACAAGAGATGGGAAGAGTATCAAAAGAGACTTAAAGACAAAGAAGAATCTAAAGGTACTTGTTCGCAACGGTAGCAAGAGTGTTGACCAAAACCGAAATCGCCAAATCACCCGGAGCTAGCAAGGCTTTGGATATAGAATGGAACAAACTACTGAACAAGAAGACTTGGGACCAAAACAAGGTCAAGGAATGCCGTTCCATTGTTGAAGAAGCCAGGCGAAAAGGTGAAAAGGTGCATATTGGGGGAATTTTCGAGATCTGTACCCTCAAAGGAAGTGAACTACCAGAAGGTGATCCCAACAGAAAATATAAAGGTAGGACATGCTTCCAAGGGATCAATGTCTTTGATGAATCCAGCGATTATGCAATTTTTGCTGAGATGTCAAGCTCCCCGGCTTCAATGGAAGCGGCTAAGATTTTGGACGCTTATGGGTGCCAACCTCGCCACTCGAAAGAGCAGGCCGATGCCAGACAGGCATACACACAAGCAGTGTTCACAGGTATCCCTACCTGGCTGCGTTTGCCTAGGAATCGTTGGCCAAAGGATTGGCAGAGGTTATACAAAGACCCCTTAGTGCCCATGCTTTTAGCCCTATACGGTCACCCCGACAGCGGGGGAATTTGGGAGAAACACTTTGAAGATAAGATTGCCACCAAAGGTTAGGTATCAGTCCTTAAGGAGGTTTGGAAATCGATGTTCTTTCATCCTGAGTACAACCTACTTTTGGTAGTATATGTTGATGACTTGAAAATGGCCGGTCCGACCGAGAACATGAAGAAGGGTTGGCAATCCATATCATCTGTTATCGACATAGACGAACCCGAACCGTATGGTCGGTACTTTGGTTGCGAGCACGAGGAATTGAATAATGTGAAATTAAAACCTAGTGATCATCCGTTTGCACATGTGTTCTCCGAGACTTCATCTGTTGCGATGGCATCGCAACACCGCACTAATGATTTTTGGGAACACAACATGGAGGATGACACTTGGATAAGACACCATATCTTTCCTCGAAAGAAACTCTTTCATCCACGTGATTGTGAAGATTCAGTCCCCATCCAAGTTTTTGAATCGAGTAGGACAACTGTCTTCGATGATGCTTCTGAACCAATGGATGATGAATGGAAGAACAAAGGGGAAGAAGACTTGAAACGATGGTGGACAGGAAAGACTATCTTTAAAACCAAATGTGTTGACAGCCCTGAGGCAATGCACGCCGCAGCTGCAAAGGCAAAACCCGGAACACACCGGAAGAAGTCAGCAGCTAAACGGCTTGCTCGGGAACAAAGGTTTACGAACATGGAAAATCTAAACGTTAAGAAAGGGAAGTGCATGGAGAAACCAGTCAACATTGTAAGATACAATATGAGAAGCTTCCTTGAATCTTGCGTTGAAGCATACTGTCAGTTGGCCAAAGTAGATAAGAGCACCTTGAAGAGGGTCTCAACACCATTTCATGACAACAAAGTTGCAAGACCTAAAGAGGATGATGAAAAATCTGGTAGATTACAACCCATTGCAAGTAAAGTTTTGATGAAAATTCTGTTTGCTGCACGCATGGCACGTTATGACCTTTTGAGGGCAACCCAATCATTAGCCAGTAGGGTTACAAAATGGTCCGAAGAATGTGACGTAGGTCTTCACAGACTAGTTTCTTATATCCAGTCTACATTAGACCTCACCATGCAATCTTTTATCGGTGATCAATTCAGGGATTGCCAGTTGTGGCTATTTGCAGACGCTGATTTCGCAGGGGAGCATGACAGTAAGAGTACCACAGGTAGTTTTATGGCACTTGTAGGTCCCAACACTTACTTCCCAATAAATGAATTCAGCAAAAAGCAGACAGCAATCACAATGTCCTCCACTGAAGCCGAAGTAATAGCAGCCAATCATTCAGTCAGAACTCAAGGTCTACCAAGCCTTTCACTTTTCAATTACATCCTCGCATTGACTGACCCGAACGCACCAAAGCAGGTCAAAGCAAAAAGCGCTGGCCTAGCAGCCAAGCCGAAGGTGCCTAAGCAAAACGAGCCGGTCACTATCGCTCGAATCGACCCTGAAATGGATGAGTTGAGGTATGGATACTTCCATAATGGACCCGAATCAGTTGCTAACCTTAACCATTTGCAACTTCACACTGGACCAACGTTTAACGTAAAATTTATGGAAGATAACCAAGCTACCATCACCATTCTAACGAATGGGTCGTCCAGTCAAATGAGGCATACTGATCGCACTCAAAGGGTTTCCTTCGGATGGCTAAAGCAACAGTTCGAGTCAGAGCAGTTCGACCTTATAAACGTCAACACCAACTATCAAGCTGCAGATATCCTTACCAAACCCTTTACAAGCCCAGCTAAGTGGGATAATGCAGTAAGACTTTTGGGAATGCAATTTGTTAAATCAAAAACTTCTATGCCAGCATCAAGGGGCGATGGCAACACCGAAGATAATAAACGCAATGACAGACTTTTGGTCGAATTTTGCTGTTCTGAAGATTCCAAATTAGGAGAAGATAGGAAATCGGCAAAGGGTTGCGAAGTCATTCGGGTTACTATCAAGGATGATGCTACCAAAGAAGAGACAATTGCGAAACTTGTGAAGAAAATAAGATCATTTCATGGAAGTACTGCCAAAGATCAGGGGGGCAACAAAGTTATGATTTTCGTACCACTCCCTTGCACCGGTGGATGTCCATGGAATAGGATCAACAAAGATAATCCTGGAGGTCCAGAAGAGATAGAATCGCACCAGAAGGAGTTCAAACAACTATTCAAGAATCTTTGTCTATTGATTGATGAAATCGAAGAAGTACAACCAACCATCGCAATGGAGTTACCAACAAACACTGAGTATTGGAAGTGGGATCGTGTTAAGAAGTTTCTCAAGAAGAATAACATGATCAAATATTCATTTCATGGGTGCAGCCTTGGCCTCAAGAACCGAAGAGGAGAGTATTTGAAGAAGGGATGGACGATAGCATCTAATGAAACTAGGTTCAAGTCATTTGAATACTATCAATGTCCAAGGAATCATCAACATGCTCAATCACGAAGGAAGGATCTTAAGGAAGCTGAATCCTATACATATCGAATGACCGACAAGATCCATGACATTTTTCGTGAATCATCACTCAGAAGTTCAGTTGTGGCCACACCACCTAACACTTTGATTGAACCACATTCCAATCCAGAAAGTACATCTCAAATCCATCTTTGTGCAGTCGCGATGTCATCATCTTCTGCCAGCCAAAGGCCGGATCTCATCTTTTCTGAAGATGAGAAACGCCGCCTTAGCGGGCTGGCCGCTGAAAAGTTTGATGCACAGTACTCCCAATTCTGGAGGGAGGAAATCATCTTTGCAGCATACAATTTGATGCGAATGCAATCTGCGCGCGAAGCTGAAGTAGATGAGACGATCGAGGGGATCCTCGCACAGTGTAGGTCGCAAGTCGTTCTCGAGACTTGGAACAACAAGTTTTGGGAGAATGATCTTTTCCGCAAGATCACCGAGATTTCTGATGATGGTCTTGGATATTTGCGGGATGGTGAAACAGACTTGCCCCTCGAAAGAGGAAGGCCGAAGAAAGTGTGGCTCATTGTCAGCGACAGTGGGTTGATCCTCGTGTCAGGCTCCAAGCGCAACCGCCAGTACTATGAGCCAACAGCAGAGTTCCTAGCAGCCAAACCTGTTGATGTCGACGACCTAGTGGTCCGTCCGATGTGGGGCGAAAAGCTTTTTCATCTGACGTACGAGCTTGATCGCCTGATCACTGAGTCAAAAGAAAAGTTCGGGCAAGACGTCGAAATTCATGCAACAATTCCTGGGGGACCATTTGGACTCGAAAAATGTGTCCGAAGGCCGTTTGGCCAAATGGACTCGAAAACAAAGGTGTGTACGTGAAAACAGAGTGTGTACGTGAAAACAGGATGTGGACGTGAAAACAGGGTGTGGGCGTGAAAACAGGATGGTGGCCTGAAAACCGGCTGTACAGCGTGAAAACAAAAAATGTGAGACGTGAAAACAGGATGTGGGTGTGACAGCCCAATTTGGCTTTGAATCCTCTGGTTTGTCACTCATGTATGGTTTGCTAGACCATGTTTTGGCTGGCTGGTGTAGCCAATATGATTGTGTGGTCTGGAGCCAAACAGTCACTTACCAAGACATACTTGTGGCAAAAAAACGATCATATCGGAAGTTTTTCAACTAAACTTGTGAAATATTTACTTTTTTGGATTCTGCAACATGGAGACTTTGCTATGATGTAAATGTTTATGTGACATAGGCGTTCAAATCTGTGGGTTTTTTTGCTGCGCATGTTTTCATTCCAGTTTGAAAATCTAAATCCCAAAGAGTTTTTTTTAATTTGGTGGTAGTGGAAGGCATTGAATTCAGGGTTTCCACAAACATGGTGGCTTTGTGAACAAATATTTTAATGTATATTAACATGCAATATACCAAAAACACTGTGAAAAAAAACAAGGTGAACTACCCACTTGCTGTTGTGCACCAACTTTGCGCCGCTATCGATCCGCTGGCCAAGTTCATTTTCATTTTTTTTTGGGCATATGTGTGTGCGTGCGTTGTGAGTCAAAAGTCAATACTTGATCAAAGAACCCAAACAAATTGGGTTCCATGATAGGTTTTTTTTACAACATAATCTGCAAAACATAAAATGTGAATAGTGGGTCGGACCAAACAACTGACATACAATCTTCCAAAATCAACTCATTTTCTTTGCCCCGCGTTTTTGTGCCATGCCGGGCTTGATGTGATGTATGGTGGCTTGAGGCTGTTAAACATGTGTTCTTATTTGTTGGCAAGATTGGATTGACCTTTACATAGAAGTCATGAAAAATATACGCAATATCAACTATGATTTCTACAGTGGAAGTTGTCGACGTGTTTTTTGGTGATCATGTGATCACTGATCGCCTTTCTTTTTTCCACGCATTTTGGAGGTGGAACATGGTTTCGGGCCTTCGTCACCGTGCTTTGGATGGTTTGCCCGTCGTGTTTGAAGATGACAAATGCAAACAACTTCTGTAAATTTACTTGTAACTTCTGAGACATATGCAAAACACTACATATATGTGTGAAAAAGACATTGGTCAACTGAGATGGTGATATCTAAAACATATACTTCCAAAAAATGAACATGACATCAATATAAACATAGCTGATCTTTGTATGATCTTTGTAGAAACATCTTCCACTGCAATGTTCAACAGAGTGGGTTAGTTGATTTTTTTCAAAAGACTGCACACCGCCAGGCCCAATTCTACGACCATGGAAGTTCACATCGTGCGCCATCAATGCCTGGCTGTGTTCGCGTATAGTCTGGGCGTGGTGAGGTGAATACCCCCCCAAAAAAAATGCCATGTTGGATGGATGGGTGGTCACCAAAAAACAAATGTCCAATCCGTAATCAAGTTGGCTCATCCTTTTAGATCTGCAAAATGGGGTGCGATCGAAGGGTTGCCACGGTACACAGTGATTCTTCGTCCGATGGTGAAGTAGATGATGATCCTAACTCCAACAAACATCTGCCTTTTGTGGATGCTTTCATGGAAAGGAAGCCCTTGAAGCATGTATCTAGTCTGCAGCTGGCAGGATGTTTATATTCAAAGTTGGTGTTGACTGAAATTCGCAAAAAAACCACTTTTACTTCTGAAGTGTAGATAACTGGAAAATTCAACATAGTCCAATTGCTTTTTTAGTTGTCTAGTGCGTAGCTTTACTTGGTTTCATCTTTGGTCATGTTTTGTTTTCCCAAGGTAGGCATGACCTTGGTGATTGACCACAGTGGAAAAGTATTTGGGAAAAAGAAACCAACTCTCAAAGACTTGCAAATCAACAATGAGGACTGGGAATGCAAAACATGGTTTCCCAAAATCGAATGTTTTGAATTACCTAGTTGATGTGTCTTGTTGTTTCAACACCATTGGATTGAAACAACCAAACGGGTATATTTACAACCCCCTATCAGGTGATTCTTGCTGTGGTGAAGGGCAGTCAGGGCAAATGTCGGTTGTCGGCCTATGTCCTCAAACGTGCAATTCTGCACTTTTACGGAAAGTGTCGACTTTTTCCAAAGGGTGTTGTTGCGGAGCTAGAGTCAGTTCAGGATTGGGCCCTTAGAACGGGTAAAGCTCTCCGAAGGTTAGTCAACTGGCTATAAACTTGTATTGTTTGAGTTTTTTTCGTGGAATATTTGCAAAGGTACCAAATGATTTTAAATGTTGGTGATTTCAAAAAAAAACATAGACAGTCATATACATCATGCTATATTCCAATTTAGTTGAATCTCAGGCTGGTCGATTACGGCGTTTGATGAAACGATCAACTTCGTCTAAGTCCAAGAGGATTGCTCAACTAAAGGATGCTGCGAGATCTGTTGGTTGGAAGGTCACTCCTTACGATAGAAGCAAGAGAAACAAAAAAAACCTGTACCGGTGCAACAATATTAGTAGTCCAATTTTTCCAGACTATGTACTTACTATGTTTTTGTTGGTGGTACCCCTCCCCTTCAAACTTAGGATGTTTTTTCTTGGTGGCGTCCCTTCTTTCAAACCGAGTTCATTTTCCAGTATCTGATTTAGATGTACATGTCACGCTTTATATGTCCAACTAAGGCGGAATCTCTTGATGAAGCTAGCCCTGGATCTCCAGAACCTTCACCCTCGGGCCTTGAAGAATTGGCTGACATGGCACCACCTGGTAGCAGTGATGGGACTTCGGAGGTATCGTCAAGTCTTTCTAGTACCAGCAGTGCAAAAATTCAAAGGGTAGCTGAACAGCTGGATCTTTTGAAGGCCAAAGTAGGCTCCTTTACCGGTGTGGTAGCAATTGAAAAGAAAGATGTTGCAAAGGATGTGAATCCTCCTACGGTACCATCTACAACAACAGTTTCTTCAGACAAGATTGCAAAGGTGGCCAATATCCTATCTGCTTCCAAAGCTAGGCCTGTAGCCACCCCACAAGCTGGTTCCAAACCCAGTGTGTCCAGCCAGAATCCGTATGTTCTCCCAGAATTTGTTTCCTGGTTAAATTCAGCATAAATGAGTGATTCTAAAACTGTTTTTTGGTGAAGAATATTCCCTGTATCATATGTCGAATTGTTTTAATTGGTCTTTCTATTGCCATTACCCATCTAAAGGATATAAACATATAGAGAGGTACGTGTATACAAGCTGTCTAAATATATATATATATATATATATTCATATCTATATATTTAAATATATATATATATATATCACTATTTATATATATGTGTATTTGTATATGTACGACATGTTGCCGCATTATATATTTCATGTGTTTCCAAGTTTCTGCCATCCATTATCCTATCTTATGGTGGGTTCATTCCCTTTCACATATCTTGAGGTTCTGCAATCATTGAAGAGCCAAAGTGTATCTCCGGTGGCACCGTTTCCCCTTTCGGATCAGTATGTCAAGAATGTCTCTGCTGCACAAGCGGCAGCTGGTGGTGGTGGGGATGAAATTGCAGAACCAGCCCCCAAAAAGCCCAAAACGCACTCTGAAAATTCCACGGGTCATTCAGAGTGGACGTATGGAAGTATAAGGAAAGATTATATTTCCAAGCTTGTTGAGGGTGGGATGGACTACAAAAGTGCCGTTTCTGAATGGGATGGCAGCCATGAGAAAGCTGTGTACCTTTCTGTCGTTTCTGTGCAAGAACTGAAGCGGCGTAAGTTTTTGAAAGCTGGGGAAACTGAGAACCCATGGCATCAAAAAATCTATGGGAAATAGAATGGAAATAGATCATAAGGGGAATGCTAGGCTGGCCGTATAGATACTATTCGGGATGTCTGCGTGTGTGGTGGAAAAAAAATAGAAGCGGAACTGTCCTTATACCGCATTGGTGGAGTGAACAAACTTGAACTTGGCTCTTGAACAATATCTTTGTCATATGTTAATCGTTGAGTCGACCAATTTTGAATGTTATTCCTGTTGTTTCCAGTGCATTTTATTTTGCGTATGAAGTTGTCAGCTGGTTGGAATGGTATGTTTTGAAAAGTTGTTTGGCCCGAATCAAAGCAATTGTGTGGCTATACTGGTAGTATATCCTGGCGATGGTAGTTCAAGCACTTCTTACCCGTCGAGCCCCACCCATCCTGATCTTGATTTGCCTGCTGACTTTATGGCATACCAAGTTGGGTCATAACGTGGATCTTCGGTGTGATGTTTGGTATGTTTGCTATTTCCCTGTATTTTGAACAAGCTGTTATTAACTGTCACCAAAAAGGAGTGTAACCCATCAAAGTGGTTGAACCCATCCTCAATTCTAAATAAGGACCGACAGTTTCTTGAGCTTTTTGCTGGACAAGGAGAAGTCACACGTGCCTTGCGATCTGTCTTTTGGCAAAATAATGTTTTCCCACTTACCCTCTTTCCCGTTGTTTTAAGTTCAGATTTAGCCTGGCCTCATCCGATGCAACCTCAGGTGAATCTTCGTGGTGCTGCCATCGACCTCAGCGATGATCCGAGGTGCTTTGATCTCACCTCTCCTGCCGGGTTTGTGTTTCTTGGTTTTTTAAGTATAGGCGTGATAAAAGGAATTCTAAATTGTGAGAGGGTATATATATATATAAATACTGGTATACTTCATGGTATCTTGATTCGGTGTATATACATGGCTGACTTTCCGTATAGTGATGGCATTTCTGTGGATATATGCCTACCTATGTGAAGATCAACATGGCTGTCGCAAGTTGTCCAGTTCATTTGATAGTATTAGTGGTGTCACAACGTTGCTACAAAACATCATGGAAACAGGAATTCAACCGTATTGTTTCCGAATTGTTTGGTTTCAATCGTTGGCTAAAACCATCCATTGGTGAAGACAACCTTGAACGAGGTTGTCAAAAACATTTCGTAAATTCATCCCATGATCTTCTGCTCAAATACAAATTCCATCTAAGGCTGGCGTTGAACGAAGTACTACGTCTTGAAGAAGGTTCTCTTTTACTCATGGCTCCGTGTTGCAAAAGTTTCAGCATCATGAGACTTGGCGGCTCAACCCGCGGTGGTGTTTACCAACTATATAGCATATATAACACTATGTTCATGAATTCGCAGTGGTTCATCCCTCTAAGTGTGGAAATATCAAACCTTCAATTTTATAGATCAAACATCACCCGAAAATGTATACATGGTTGTTGGGCTTTCAGGTTTCCTTGGGGGTTGTATCTAAAACATCCTGAGGTGTAGACACACATCAGGCCGTTCAGTACTCCTTCCATATGGAAACTCTGGCTATGAGTTTGTTCGGATCGGTACAACCCTCGCATGTAGATGTGTGCTGCTAATAGTTGTGGCTGCATGGCGTAAAGTACGCTGGCTGCTGGAACAGCCAGAGAGTTCGGTTTTGCCCCTATTACCTCAATGGCAGTGGATGCTAAGTGTTGTTGAGGTTCGGGTCAACAACTTTGTTGCTATTTGTTATGTTTATAATTTGGTTGGTATTCGTTTTTTACTGTATCCAACTTCTACATACCTGGAAGATCATTTGCATAAAAAACTTTGATCACTTAAGCCCAAGATATTCATTCGAATAATTGAAAAAACATACACGTGAGCTTCACATGTACTATGGTCGTCCCCCATAAAGGTCTGGAGCACATCCTTCTACATGGGGAAATTTGGTGGACCTACACCGAAACGACATCGTATCTGGGGTAGCGACCCTTCACAGCTGCAAGAAATTTCCTTGCGAGCTGGCCGCATGACACGTGCAGAGCAATCTTCATTCCAAGCGAAAACTGCTAGACAATATATCGATTCACGGGGCCAGAAACGAATGGTTGGTAACAAGTCTGTATTGACCGAATCGCAGACTCTTGCTTTTGAAATAGTTTCTTGAACCATAGGACTTTGAATGGTTTACTGTTTGGTTTAAACAATGACTTTTTGGATTTTTTGGAAAATAGACTGCTAAATTCATGGACCAACATCTTTGTCACCCAGGACTTATACACCACAATTTGGTGCTTTTATCGCTGACCAAATGGTAACCCGTCTATCTGTGCCTGGGCGGCACTCATCCGAAAATATCTGGGTTATGGAAGCTGTTCCACCAAGTGTCCTTTTGCAACCCTTGGAACTCATGGTGGAAATAAAAAAAAGTAAAACGTTTTCTCCAGTTGCAGGGACAACTTGTATATATATATATATAACTATAAATTTATATGTATATATACACATATATTCATATATATTGTATAGATGTATAGTTGAGTCTGATATAGCTGAAGCACCATCTATGTATGCCTACTAAAGGCCCTGAATGTGCATTTGATCACGACATTTGAGGTGCCGATGTCTTCCAGTTTGCCTTTGGATGATGTCCCTGCAGACCTCACCGACCTGGAGCTCTTCAAGAAATTCTGCATGCCTCTGGACAAGACAGATCTGTGGACAGAAGTGCCTTGACTGAAAAGACATGGGTATATATAAATGTATACATATATATATATATATATTAATTTGAATTATACATCGAAACCGACCCAACTTCAATCGCAACGGACGCATGCGTCCGTTGGGATTCAAATTTTCTACCAAAAAGACGCAAACAGACCCCAAATCAACAAATCTTACCGATTCAAGGCACGTGTATTTGGAATCAGGTGGCATTTTATGTTCTGTGGCAACACTTAAGTTAAACTTACCCGTGGGGAAAAAAGATTCTGATGAAATCTTGCACATAATGACCCATTCCATCTCTCACCATATGGCCTGGATGGATGAGGCGAACATGACCGAAGTCCTTGGCTATATTGCAGCGTGCAAGTATGTGCATCCACCAGGTGGATGGGATACTTGTCATGAAAACAAAAGGATGCCATGTTTCTGTTTAGATGGCATGTGGGGGACCATCTTTGTATGTTTTCGCTGGGTGGTTTGGGAAAACGGTTCATCAATTCTATTTCCTTCAAACCCGGAAAGATGCGAATTTGTTCACCTGGTGTGGTTCCCCTTTATTGTAGCCATAATTGTTTTCATCAAGAATTTCCGAGGAACTGATCCTACAAGAGCTTGGACTGCGTTGAATGGCTATGACAACTGAATGGGGTGGTGTTCTAGTTTTATACACCATATAGATGACATGTTTTGACAACAAACATGCAGTGTTGGTCACCAATGGGTGGCTGAAGATCACATACACATGTGTGAAATCTGGGGTATGTTGGAAAAAAATCGTGAACAATCTGGGATGCACTGCCGTTTCACTTGTTTTCGTGGAGTTGCACGATTTTCATGAATTTCACAATCTTGAGGTTTCTTCAACTTTCCATAAAAATATCACGCGTGAAAAACCGTGCATATGGACGTGAAAAAACGCTTCAGGTACGTGAAACCACCGTGAAAATCGTGAAAACAAAAAATGGATTTTTGATACATTTGGTTCAAGGACGTAGGTGATTCTAATCTGAGTTGTGCTGTTGGTATGGCGCCTAAACGTGCTAAACAGTTGGAAAAACTTGCTGAGTTGTTGGGTGGTGGTGCGCCGCCAGAATCGGCAAAAAAGACCAAGCCAAACAAGTCGCCCAAACAAGATCAAACTGATCATGGTGATGAAACTCCTAGTACCACTACCCCTGGTGAAACCGAAACTCCTGTTGAGACTCCAGTTGAAACCCCCTCAGAGGTGGATAAGGAGAAACCCTTAAAAAAACGGATCAGGGGAAAAGGTGGTGATCGAACTGAGGAGTCCGAACCTCCTCCCAAAGCCCCCAAGGCTGCCGCCTCCAAACCCAAGGCAGCTAAGGCCAAGGCTAAGGCGAAAGAGGAAAAACCACCCATGCCAGAGCCAACCTGGGACAACTTTGAGTTGGTGCGGGAACACTTTGGTTTGACTGAAGAGGAATGTACCGAGGTGTTGCTGCGGGTGTGTGGTCCCAACCCTAAGGGTGACAAATATTGGGAAAACTTCAGGGTCAAACCTGGTGAGACATCTGAGACTGCAGAAGAAGATCCCCAGGGTGATGGTATGGAAGATGGTGGTGATGGAACACCCCGTTACGTCAATGGTTTTGATGGCGATGAAATGAGTGAAGATGATCCCGAACTAGAGCCTAAGGGTCCAGCTCCTGTTATCGAGAAACCCGATGCCATGGAAGTTGTTGAAGTTCCTAAAGAGGACTGCTGTTTTCCAAAATCCAATCAAACATAGCAATGTATGTGATATTCCGTATTTATCAACATAAACTGCTGTTTAACCATCAATGTAAAATAATATGTTTTCAACCATCAATGTAAAATGCCATTAAATGATTCTAACGTATGTATCCTTTCCGAATTGAGATGTACTCCAAAAACGGTTTCTTCCTATAGATATGTTGGGAACCATACTTGACCCCTGTAAAGGAGAAAGCGGAATCTGAGACCACCAAACCTGGGCTGAAGTCACTTCTGTCCCCAAAATTTGTGTTGGTCCCATTTTTGTTTTCAATTTGTGGGCTATGTGAAAAAAAAAGAATCAAAGTCATGAGTCATCATCACAGTATTGTGGGCTCCCAACCTATATATTGCGAACTCAGGTCTTGCACTACTCTGGCTCTTGGTGGGCAGAATTTATCAAGGCAAGCTTCTACAGTGAATCTGGGGAAGCATGTGGAGAAAACTGATGAAGTGATGTCGCTTCTTGATTGAACCATTTGGGGGCTGGGGTTTGATTCTTCCGTTTTTTTTTACATAGATCATTGAATTATAGAATGTTTTCCTTGAACCCCTGATGATTGAAATTCACCATAAATACTGTTCTTCTTATACCTAGGCCTGGGCCTTCAGCATCACAAGCACCTTCACCATCCGATATCCCTGATGGCATGGATCCTAACAGTGTTGCTGAGATCGTCAAGGCTATCAGCTTACTTCAAGTGGTTATGAAAGAGCCTTGGGCCCAGAAATTACTTCAGCAGAATCTGTCAATTCCACCTGTTGACACATCGGATGGTGAATTGAAAGATGCTTTGGATGGCAAGCCATCCTCTAGTGTTCCCCAAAGGGTTGCTCCAACCACCCCTTTGCCTCCTGCCCCTGAAGTTCCTGTCGCCAAACCAGTGGCTCCAGTTGAGCCTGTTATTCCAAGTGCCCCGGCGGTTGTGGCGCCGGCTGCAGATGCTGCATTGAATGTGGTGAATTCCTCAACGCATCGGGCGGCACATGCTCGATTGGTTCGTAAGATGCAGTCTCTTGGGGAAACGGAAGCTCCAAACATGACTCGTCTTTTCAATGGGACCAGAAAGGACCGGTGTTTGACTCAAAATAATAAGTAAACTTTTACATCAAAGGAAAAATAAGTAGTGGGTATGTTAAATTGTATTTCCCTGGTCTAGGAGAAGAATGACTTGCTCAAAGCCTGGGTTGAAGGCAATGAGGTTGTGGACCACATCGAGAGCACCCTTTTGCTAAGTAGAACCCAGGAGGGGGAGATGACCACTGGTAAGGAACTCCTTACCATCGGAGAGATGCAATCCAAAGGATTTAGTACGAACTTTGGCTACTCATAGTTTTTCATAAGCTTTTTGGGGTAGTTCAATATTAATGTGTTTAGTACTTGGTTGGTTCAGGGGCTTGATACTTTTAGTTTATATGGACCATTGATAGATATTTGGGGGCCTTCACCCATCTACATCCCAGGAAGAAAATTGAGAACATCATCAAGCGTGAAGGCATTATGGACCCGGATGCCCCTGATGATGCTGCTTCTACCAGGTGGTGGTGTTCGGTGGGTGGTAAGGCAACCAGTACTGAACGAGTGTCACTTAACATGACCGCATCGGCTTCTGTAGCAACAACCCCCGAAAATCTTGGATCTATGTTGGGTGAACCTGGGTCCGGTGGAGGGGCACCCCTTGCTTTGACCAACGGTGCCGATACTGGTGGAGCTGGGAGGCCTTCTTTAGAGGCTCTTGTGGATATCATGAAAGCAGGTAATGGTGGTGGTGTTACCCCTGCTCCTAAAGCCAAGGGTAAAGCTAAAGCAAAAGCGAAAGCCATGGTGACGCGTGACACTTCCAAACCTACGGAAGAACAATTGGCTGATATCCGTAACCGGGATCCCCAACTTAAATATGTTTTTCTTTTTGACCCTTTGGGGTTCCATACTGAGTTCCATGTTTTTTTCTTTAAGGTCCTAGTTTCTGAACCCTCTCTGAAACGTGTATTCCGGCCACTTTATATATAAGATATGTAAGGCAAAGAGATCAAGAAGGAGTTCAATGGCTGCACTGTGAGTATGGAACTTCCACAAGGACATGCTCTTCGTTCACAGCTGGATAACATGAAATCCAAGTTTGAGAAACTTTTGGACGAGTACCTTGGATCTTATATATGGTTGAACTCTTCAAACATCAAAATCATGATTCAACAACATGTTGAGACTTACATGGAATTCGGGATACAATACATATATATATATATATATCCTTCGATCCTGCTCCTATCCACGAACTAAGGTTGAAGGACTTTGCCGATGGTGATGATATCAGCGAGATTGCTGGCCGATGCACTTCTGAAGTTGCAAGGCTCAATTATGTAGACACTACCCCAATATATTTGATAATCATTTTTTCGGCTGGCATGGGACATCCAAAAATCAACAACCTTGATACTTTCAAACTGATATGTGCTTTTGATATTCCACTCCAAGTTAGGCTGGTTTAAACATGACCGACCGACCCAGGTGAAGAATTGCCGACTTTTGAGGGCCCAAGCGAGGGCGGTGGCATCGGAGATCAAGAAAGCTGCCTGAGGTTTTTTTTCTCTGTGAGCAGAGCTTGGGGAAGCCAGGAAATCTGCAAGCAGTTGGGTTGGTGGTAGCTACAAAAATATGTTCATCAATATACGCATCCTTTATGTAGTCCTACATGCATATGTAAAATGTATATGTATACGTTATAGTTATTTATGTATAACTGACCATCTTCAAAACGTAGTTGTACCCACACAGGAAAACTGGTTCACAATCACACCCATGGCACGCTGCAGATCGATCCTGGATGAATTTTGAGTTGGTTTGGCATGGCTGGATCGGGCCGATGCCAGATTTAAAATCTAACCTGTGGGCATTTGATATTAGGTCTTTGTCATGCCTTCAATGGTGGCTATCTGATCTCGAAGGAAGTGCGGAAGAAGAAAAAAATGCAAAGTGAGTATTAAACAAAAATGGTCTAGAGTGATATCCTTTTGACTGATGGTTGATTCACCTCGTTACCAGGTACTCCGAATCAACTGGCCTCTGTCTTGCTCCGAGAGCGACTCGATGAATTGCACCTTGATGGAAACTGGTGTTGGTCTATCTGGTTTGGGTGAGTTGGAATGTATTTCGAAAAATCTTCGGCATGAATCCCCCCAAGATAAAATCCTTTCACATGTTTTGAGAGGTGTAAAACACATGCCTAATCTAATCCAGAACTTCCCATACCAACCCGCAAACAGGTTGGCCTATGGAATTGGAAGTGGTCACTATGGAGTGCGGCATTCACGGCATGTGGCGGAAGCTTATGACAGCGACTTGATCACGTGCCTTGTCTTTGTGAAAATTTGTGAAAACCTCTGGTGATTATATAATGTACAGTAACTACCCAAACCTGATATGGCACCATCTTATCATCGTTCATAGATATTCATACTTGCCCCGAAATGAATTTGATCCAAACTTGAGCCGTACATCCGTATAAATGAGGTCTGGAAGAGAACGTGGTCTTCACGAACGTGCCATATCTTCTGGGGCATCTTTGCCATGCAAGATTACTGAAAAGGTGATTCCTATGAAAAAAAATCCTGATGATGATGATGATGAAGTGGAGTTGGTCAGCTGGCCCTTTTTGTTACCTTCAGATTTCGTTTCATGGCTCTAAACTCCTACTTTGTTTTCTTGCTTTCTGGGTGGATTGGAACCCCCAAAACAACTTATAAGAAACTTCTGAGAAAACCTCGAGTAACTTTTTTCTCAAGACACTTCAAACAAATGAGGCTAGATCCTTACTGGACGAAGGGTATTTGAACAAATTGGTGGGTGACTTCGACCAACTTAGTTCCTATTGGCAGGGTATGCTCCGAGACTTCCCAGATCATCCAAATTCTGACCGCAGACTTTGGCGATCTTCTATCGGTTGCACATTGTATTGACGCCGGATTAAATTTAAATATGTTTTGTTGGCCCCCTGGAAAAACAACCCTTCAACCACTGGAACTGTTCATCACCCCAACAAAAAATATTACTGAAAGGACTGGTTCTATACGATTTTTTCAAGGTTCTTTGATCCACATACTTATTTTAAATCTTTGGGTCGATATCTAAGGCGATGAAATCGAAGCCTTGAATGACAGCTGGCTTTTCCTAATTTGGACCTCGGACCACAGTCCTCACAGGTCGAATTCTGTGCTTTCACGCTGGCCTATAGCGATACTCCCGCAATCACTGTATGTGATGGATGATACTGGCACTGTCAATCTTACAATAGCTGCTGCAACATACGAAATCATGCTTTCTTTCAACAAACTTTCAACTGATGGTATTAAGCTACGGGAGTTTCGTTCGAGGGGTGCCCATGAAGTTCCTTTGCTGATCAAATTTGGAAACTTGTTTAGATACCCAAAGTTTGGGAAAGTATATTGGGAAAGTTTATTCCAAACTTGTTTTTTGAACCATACATGTTGGACAGCTGCCCCTAGGTTGCCCAGCTTCGTTTCTACGTTATGGGATTTCGTGGAGATTGGAAAGCATTCAAACAGGTATTCAATTTCACCCGACACTACAATGTAGATGAGGCGTGATTTTCACAAAGTAACTGAAGATGTTTCGTTTTGTTTTGTTTTTTTTACCACATGGCCACCTCACAAAATAACTTGTCCATCCAGGTATGTTTTATTCTAATTAATTTATATATGTGTACTGTATTTACATGAAAATACCCTGCAGATCTGCTGGCTATGCGATGCGAGCAAAGGAGCTGCTGACTTAAGCACATGTTTCACGGACCTCTCTGCTTCAGCCAGCTGGCGGCCGACGTGGCTGAGGAGAAATCCGTGGGATACAGAGCCTGCGTATGCAGGGCTTGTCGGATTCTGCCTATCGATGGTATATCCAGATTTGCTGCATGTGTTTAACCTAGGAGTCGGAAGGGATGCAGCTGGAAGCATTCTCAAGAAGATCTTACAGACTCAAGTGGTGTTCCATGCCAATACCATCGATGAACGTTTCCGGGAGGCAACTGATTCCCTCCGAAGCTTTGCCCGAGCCAACCATTATGGATTGAAGATGAAAAAACTTACCAGAAAGAAAATTGTATGGAGTGGGTCTAAGTACCCAGAGCTGCAGTCATCTGGGTCTGACACTCATGTCGTTTGTGTTGGTGGCTAGAACATCTACTTTTGCCATACAGCAATGCATCACCTCAAATGGGCGATTACTGTACACTGCTTTGGGCATGCAACAGGTGCCTCAGGGTGCTCTATGCTGGTGATTGGTTCTTAGATGTGCAAGAAAAGCAAACGGTGAAAGTTTTGGGTGAGATTTTTCTGCAAACTTTTGTACGCTTGGCTTGGCAAGCAGTGAATTCACACTCGCTGTACTTCCGTGTGCGGCCAAAGCTACACTTATTTATGCATATAGTGGAGCATCCTCGGAATGTGAATGCCAGTTACTACAGTACCTGGATGGACGAAGATTATTTACGTAAGGTGGCAAAAACATTGGGCCTGACTAATGTGAAAACAGCCCAAGTTCGTTTCCTACAGAGGTGGCTTCTTACCATACCCGAGAATCTTAGACGGTGCTGAAACTGCCCGAAAGAGAAAAAAGGCTGAGTGCCCCCACGTAGCGTAGGGATCGAAGCTCATGGACCAAGGCCATCCAAATGGCAGCAACTTCTTCGGGTTTTGTAAATCCCCCCTTTACAGTTTTTTTTGGGACGACTTTTTGGTTGTTTAATATTGTGATTCGGGGGTTGTTTCGGTTTGTTTCTGCGTGTCTCCTGTAGGTCAAATCATGTGTACAAAAATACTGTAGATATCAAATAAAGTGATAAATATAACCACACATGCAGCACTTTGTTCTTGAGCAAGAACTCTCAAGGCCTTTGAAGCTGTACGTCAGCCACCGTGGATCTTAGTTGCATGTTTTTGTACGTTTTGCAAGTAGTGTAGTTTCACTTGTGTATTAATTCGTTACGTTTTGGCTAAAGCCATAGCGCTTGACTTGGCATGTTAGGTGAAAGCATCTGCAGCCAGACGTATCTCTGAGATCTGCTGCTTGCTTTATAGCCATGTATCCCACCCGCCCTCCCCCCGGCCGCCCCGTATGGGGCTGGCGGGGTTCGAACCCGCGACCTTTGCAACCTGGATCCCTACCATCTTGCACGGAGGGAGGGTGACAGCCCCGGTGATTTAATGTATTGCCGGGCCTGGCTCTGCTGATTTCGCTGTGCGGTGGGCCGGGTATAGAGCGAAAACAAGCGAAACCGCGAAAACGAGCGAAACAGTGAAAAGCGACGCCAAAAGGATTCGAACCAGGGACCTAACGCTTACGAAGCGCATGCTCTGCCAACCAGACCATTTGGCCTCTGATTCTGGGGTCAAGAGGGCCTATATCTAGATCAAAAAGCGTGAAAAAAACGTGAAAAAAGGGGTGTGTACGCGAAAAAAAGGGTGTGTACGTGAAAACGGTGCTGTGTACGTGAAAACGGCGCTGTGTACGTGAAAAGGGCGGTGTGCGCGTGAAAAGGGCGGTGTGGCCGTGAAAAGGGCGGTGTGTACGCGAAAGTTGTGTGTGGGCGTGAAAACGCGTTTTCGTGTACCTGAGCAGTGTGTACGCATTTTCTGTGTACGGATGGCCCCCCAGGTTTACTGGTCTGGGAACGAGCTTGTTGGCCCTGACGGGATCGAGGATGAAGCCCGATGGCCTTTTAGACCATCCAAGTTGGATGTTGGATCCGTCTATGAAGGGATGAAGGACAGACTCAACCAGCTGAACGTCGTGGCTAAGAAATGCTCAACCTTCGCCTCGGTCGCTGGACCTGAATCGTCCATCTATGGCTTCATTCAAGTGTGGGACATGTTCTTTGAAAGATTTCGCACCTGGTGTAAGGATCTGAACCTTAAATATGTCGACGCTACATTTGTGGCCGAGCATATCGACAAAGCAGATCATTACCATGGTCGAAAGACCTTTGCGAATGTATCAAAGATCACCTCTTTCTTCATTGCACTCCTGCAAGCACAGCAGATTGGTAAACGTTTTGAGAGGTTTGCGCCCGCATTTGATGCAATCCTTGCGAGAAGGCTTATCCTCAGCTATGATGATTTCATTGAGATGGAGGACAACACAGCACAGTCACAAAAGCAAAGGTTGGCTTATCAGAAGGTGAAACAAAGGGCCGTGCAAGAGCATATGAAGCAGAAGCTTGGGAGGAGCAAGACGTTCACTCCTGAACAAATCGATGACCTCGCTCCCATGGACGAAGAGATGACAGAAGCAGACAAAACTGCCATTGTTGAGGTTGGTGCTCATGTTTCCATGATGGAAGTTGACGCCCCTCGAAAGAGGCAGGCCGAGGCACACGCTGAAACCACACCTACGAAGCACCGTGCCATGAAGCCCGAGTTGTCTGAGGCATCGTCGTCTCTAGGTTCTTCTGCAAAACATGCACCAGCAGAGCCCAAGATTTCAACCGCTGTGAAAAGCACTCAGCCTTTGCCACCAAGCACAAGCGAACCTTCGTCAGGCAGTGGTCTCAAACGACCACCTCCTCCGCCGAAAGGTGTGAGCGTTGCAAGACCACCTGAGAGGACTCAAGCAGCTGACGTGAAGTTGGAATACTTTGACATGGCCGTTACTGGACTGCCAGGGTCCCTGCAGACCCCAACAAACGACAAGAAGTCCGAGTATCCGTTCCAGGATCAATGGTGACACCCCTGATTCCAATGCTTGGGAGTGAATTTGTGAAGTTGCCTGGTGTCCAACGCAACAAGGTACCGTCAGACAGAAAGGCAGTCCGTGCTGTAACCGGTCTACTCAGAGGTTTTATGTCAGCCGACTTAAACCGCAAGACCGACTATCAGGGATTTGCTCATTTGGATGATGTCAAGCGAGAGCTTTTGACCGGCAAGTTTTCAAGAATTGTGGCACAGTGGGATATTTTGACATTTATGTCCATCGGCGCCTTTGACGACAAAGACCGATTTGAATTTCTCTGTGCAGTTGATTTGAGCTTGTCAATCATTGACTCCTGAACAGTACCTTTCAGAATGAGATGCGTACAGGGACACCAAAAGAAGTTCTTGGAGAATCGCGACCCATGTATCGGTGCATCCCGCGTCTTCTGTCTTGAAGAACGCAAGGATCTTTATGCCGCAAGGCTGACCGAATACGGGAACAATGGGATGCCGCCCAGAATGTATCACCGGACGTCTGCAACAGCCGCGTTGGAGATCCTTCGCCATGGCTTGATTCCCGGTGGGGTTGGTATTACGGAGTCGGGGAAAAAGCATTGCTACCTGAGTCCCTGCCAACTTTCGGAGACTGGCTACAAGTCAGGTGTCAGAGCTGATCAACCCTATGAGGTCGCCTTTGATACCGAGCTAGCGCTCCGGTCGGCTGTTGACTTGACGATGACTTCTTCCGAAGCATTGATTACAACTCAGCATATTCCCAACTCCTGCATTCTTTGGGTCAAGAACACTCGTGATGGGACGTTCATCTTCTCCCTCACCGAAGAGGACAAACGCAAAACCTACCGGCAGGCAGAGTATGCAGGAGTCCTCGCTTCCGATACTTTCGGACCAGCTGTCGCCACAGGGTCTTCACCACGAGATGAAATTCCTGCGGAAACGCATGGACGAGAGGAGGCTTCTGATGTGAAAACAGTTGTCACACAGATCAAGCGTATCGAAGAGAGGGTTAGAGGAGATGACGAGGCCAACGAGCCAGTTTCTGTCGAGGAGCGACGAAGTGCCATTGAACAGCCAACTCAAATGTTTGGAACAGCAAGTGCAGCATCCAAAGGCACGATTCCCTCGGGAACATATGTCGCATTACCTGAATCAGCCTGTCCGAATTGCATTGGCCCTATGATTGATGGCATGTTCACATGCATGAATTGTGGCTATGTTGTTTTCTCTTCCAAACGGAGTGAGCGTTGTTTGAAGTTTTATCGGCAACGTGCTGAGCTCCTTTCAAAGGTCAGCCGTGACGCCAACGTCAGGATTTCTGCAGACAGTCTTAGACTATTGGCAGGGTGCCGACCTCGATTCAAGGACTTCAGCCACTTGGGAGAGCGAACAACTGCGAAAGGGATGGCAACGGTTGAATAGGGCAATGAAACTGGGTTTCTTCAATGTCGTTCACCGATACCAACTCGACAACACGTTCGCATCAAGTCTGGCCAACGTGAACAGAGATCTTTCTGACTGTGTCCTATGGGATACTTACTCTGTTCTCCGCCTAGCCGGCGTCGAGCGTAGTGCAGGCCAACGAACTCTGGGGACTGGCCCTATGGAGAGGATCAACAAGAATGAGCGTGCTCATGTCGCCAAGATCTGCTTCATTACAGTGCCATACCTGTTGCATGACGAGTTCAAGGATCGGCACGGATCAGAGTGGATGGTGTTTTGGCACCAAAAGCTTTTCACACTGACTGACTTTGTGGTAGCTGTTTGTCAAGCACACTTCGATGATGTCATGGTTCTTACCTTCTCTCAGGAGAACCAAGGTCTCATTGAATTCCACCTGAAAGGGTTGGACGAGCAGGAACGATACAATCATTTGAAGACCCGCTTCGATGAAGATCTCGACATTGCTGCTCGGCAACACTACATGGCAGAAAACAACTCGAGAAGATCTCGCAAACAGGACGCAACTCTGGAAAGGATTGAAACTGAAAGGGAAGATGTGAATTTTCCAATTCCTGCTGAGGCATCAATTGACTATCGTGGATACCAACCAAGACCTACTCAGTTCCGCTTGGTCCCAAAGCAACCTCCTGGTCCACCGCCGGGACGGCTGCTGCCTCCTCCTGAGCCAGATGTTCCTCCTGCAGCTGCTCCAGCTTATCCGCCTGATGTGCGTGATCGCCCGGCGAGAGCTGAGGCCGCACCAGTTTCTTCGAGGCCCACCTTCCAGTTGAGGACCAATGGATATTGGTACTGGTCTAGGAACCTTGCAGATTGGGTGTGGTACCAGACGGGCAATCGCAACGAGCACAACCCATACTCACCAGATTTCATACCATCAGATGATACGCTGAATGATTGGATGGGTCGAGGTTGGATTGACTGGACGTGCCGCTTTGGCTACAGATCTTATTAGATTTTCTGCTCCCTTGTACAAAGATTTAGAACTTCGATTGATTTGCAAGTGCCTGTCGTAAGTGGTCAAAGACCATGACGGAATTCGCCAATTGGCCGTCAGACAGGATTGAATTGAATTTGCAGCTGTAGTATCACAAATTTGACGGCATTTTGCTGAAGTGTGGGTCTAACGACCTGCCGATTTCGTGTCTCACTTGCATTTCATTTAATTTAGCTTTTGTGCGGGTGTATTCATTTCTTTATACCCCTGCATGCTACGGAGAGGGGGGTGTTGAAATTCATGATCACCCGGCTACCCTCGGTATAGATACATGTATCCTCGCCTTTACACTTTAGTCGCTCGAGTAAAAAGGAGCGTTCTTAACGGTTATACCAGCAGTCCTGGTAGTCTATACATGTCACAATATGTCACATGCCATACTTGTGGGTGAATCGACTGCTTCAGCTTGGAGAGAGAAGAGATGGCATTCACACTTGAGCGATTCTACTGCATTGGTGTATGCATCCGCAGTCCGCGGCACTATGGTAGAAGCACTGAAGCACGCCCAAACTTGCAGGCGCTGCTAGCGCATGGTGCAGAACCTGAGGAACGCACAGAGGCAAGATTCTCATGTTTTCCTTGAGCCCTGCACTATTCTGCACTGATTTCTATCACTTTATTTTCTACCCCTTTGTTCCCAGGAAGCCCGAACACCACTTATTTGTGCTGCTGCTCGTGGCCATGCCCTTGTTGTTTGGTGCTTAGTGAAGCTGCTGACTTCCGATGCTCAGCTCGGTCGCATCCATGGAGTTGGCCTTGCCGCTTGTCTGCCCACGAAGGTCATGAAGCTCTTGCATTTTCAGGCTGATGTGCAGGCCAGCAGTGAGGGTGTAAGGGAAACGTAGCCAATCAATTTGGACCGAGGTTTAGGCAGAATTATGTGATTTCAACCCATTCCTTGGAATCATATTTCAACTCCATCCCTCTTTGGAGCGGGTGTGGTTGGTTGCAGTGACGATGGTAGGCCTTGGACAAGATGAACCAAACTGCCCTGCATGCCGCCTCAGTTGGAGGAAAAGCCGAGGCGGGTGGCGGGGTGCCACTGTGCAACTTAAAGATGGGACTCAGACTTTAAAGGAGACAATATTGACACACATGCCATATCATGGATTATTTCATGGACTGATAGTGTCAAATTTCCAACTCCTGTTCTTCATGTTGGTATATAGATTTTGAACATATTATTTCCAGTCTGACCAATGATGCACCGACCAGCGGCGTGCAGTGCATCCAGCTGCTACACAAGAAGCGAGCTCGTTTGGAACAAAAAGATGGCTCAGGGAGAACTCCTATGCAGCCCTTTGGATTGCAAAGAGAGATCCGAGTTTTTCATTCCAAACTTCCGGGCGTTCTCATGAAGTGCCAAGGTTGGCCCTAGATTGCCAGCAGGCCAATGAGTGGGTGGGTCGGTGTTGCTTTCTTTTTTCGGCAGTTTTAGTAGAACAGTTGTAGACATTCTTTGGCTCTCCATTGTAAATTGTAGGAGGGTAGCATTCGCATGCTGCTGAAGCTCCGCGCAGTTTTGCCTGAAGAGGCCAGGATAAGCTACTACAGGCTGTTAAGCTTTGTTGTGTCCTGCTGTCTCCAAGTTGCACCAATGCAGCCAGAATTGGTACAAGGCCAATTTGCTAACGGGAAGATCAAATAGATTTGCTGTCTAAATGCCCACGTGCCCACGTGCACCGTGTTGTGGGGGTTTTGAGGCTGCCAAAAAACCGGAGATGCAGCCACTCATCCAAGAAGTTGAGCGAGAGGTCGGAGCTTCAGCGATCGGGGCATGTCAACACAGCGTCAGCATTTCAAGCTCAAAAAAGGATCTTCAGCCAAAAAATTATTGAAGGGATGATCTTCAAATGCCTTGAAAAATCAAGACTGTGCCATTATTTCGCCAGTCACCTCGCAGTAGAGAGAACGACCAATCATGAAATTGATCGATGAATCATGGACGACCAAACATGACTCAGGATATTTCATGATTCAGTAGTAGTGCTGCCTTCAGGTGTTATTGGAACAGCTCAAAGAGGCAGAGTTGCTTTGCAGCAAGGAGCAATTGAAGGACGGAGTGAAACATGAAGAGACCTCAGTGGCTGATGGTAATTCAAAGTGTCTGAGCCGAAGAAAGACGAGGAATGCCTTTGTCCACTGATCTCTTTCCCGAACCTCCCAAACTTCAGTTTAAGTGACCCAACCGACCAATTCCCCCGAACCATCACTCTGGCTCGTTGCAGGATGCAGAACAAGCCTTTGAGGATGCTCGGCAACACCTGTCTCATGGCTGCATGATGTGTTGGTAATCAAAGATGTCCGACAGTTGTGCTGCTTGACGCTGCTTTATTGTGACAATTGCGAACGTTGTATGACGTTGATGATTTTTGATCTGCTTGTCCAGATTGCAAGGCTTCGCTTGATACAACTGAGCGAGACTGCAAGGGTGACGCCAGTGATTCAAAATGCAGAATTCAGGCGGCGTTGGAAAAGCTGTTTTTTGAGATGATCTTTAAGCCATTTTTGTGCACCTACAATACTGGATACTAAGACTAAGATATGTGGATGTTTGCAGGGACTTTGTTGGCTTCCTGTTGCAGGCTGTCAGATTTGGAGGAGCAATGCCGCGTGTGCAAGCAAGAGGCGAATCGAACCGAGGTGCGAAGGGTTTGCATGGTTTACATTCAAACTACTGTTTTGTGTCAAGTGATGTCAGTCACACAGTCACACCTGAGGCCAAAATAAAAGAGACAGAAGCAGAGCTTGCCAAGTTGCTGTCTGATCACAAGGAGTGAACTGAGTGAACTTCAAGAAACGCCAGAACTGGGAATTCCAACAGGTGGCCTGCCTCCATGCCCCCAACACTAGGAGCAGTCCAAAGACCTCGCGCTCCTGCGACGGGATCTTGACTCCCTTCGGGCTGCAAAATCGAAGCGCATGGAGGTGCCATCCGCAGCCACAACAATCCATCATTGAATATCATTGGTTGATGTAACATGTAGAAGATCGTATCAGTTTAATTCAGTTTACAGGGTATACTATACGCTTTTTCTTTTATGTAGCCGCGTCAGAGAAAACAACTCTGGCAAAACAGATATACGCAGACATGGCAGCCTCAGGAGCTCCAGCAGATCAAACAGCTGATCCAACAGGTTCTCAAAGTCATCCAGGATGCGAAAAGTAAGGACTGAGGTTAGACAGATTTCACAGGAAGATGTCACGGCTATAGCGGCTATTGCATAAGATGACGTAACTTCTGGTAGCAACAGCAATCAAGAGCATGCAACCTGAATTCGCTTTCACTGCCCTGTTTGATGGGATTGTTTGACCGCAGCCTTTTTGCAACCCGAAGCCAGCAAGAGTAAGTACGAGAGCGAGCTGACAGCTATGAGCAAGCGACGGATCGAGGTCGACATCGTCAGTGATATTGCCTGACCCTGGTGCTATGTTGGGGATACACGGCTGGAAGCTGCAGTGCAAGAGGTTCAACAAGAGGGTGTCGACGTCACTGTCAGGCTGGCGCAGGTACCAAAAGGCAAGCCATAAAAATATAAAAACATGCAGATAGGGACGTCACCCAGAATGCAAAAATCCATGCAAAAACAATGACACATCTTACAGTCTTAGCAGATATCGCACATCCATAGGTAAAGGATGGTAAACGCTTGGGCTTGAAGGCGCTGTTTGCTTTGCTCTGGTGAGTTTTTTTCGACACCCACATTGAGATGCCAATTCCATCCAATTCCTGCATCTCAGCATCTCACCTGTGAGATGTGTGGAAGGTACTATCCATTCATGATTGATCCTCGAACCAAGCAGACCGGGGAGGACAAGCAAGAGTACTGCAGGTGCACCTCACTCCATGATGTGCATCGATGTTTTGCAAATGCTGCAAATGCTATCAGCTCCAGACACTCTCCTCCCACCAAAAGTCCCTTGTTTTGAAATAAGGCGTCGAGGCTGGGGTGGTGGATGGAAACCTGGCCCCTTGAAGCAGTGGAAGTGGTGGCCAAACACCGAGACTCTAGGGCTGCATCACCTTCCACAATTCCACAATGTCGTCCTTGCATCCCTTACCACAGGCTTTACATGGTGCCATAACTTGCTTGCATTCATCTCAAATATCTCAATTTCTTTCACTTGGACAAGATGAGGAATGCCCACCGACTTTGCTTCTACCTGGATGAGCTTGATTCAAAGGCACCAATGAGTCAGATAGAAAAAGATCATCGAGCCCATGCATTAATGCGAACCTCAACAGCATTGAGCAAGAGTCTGGCCATGCTTGAAACAAATCTCACACAAGTATCCCTGTGAATCCCTGTGTTTGTTGGGTAAATGCTCTGAGTGACGATTGAATAAGATTGATCGATGATCTATCCCAGGAAAGTACTACGAGCTCACCTACGATAGGGACTGCAACATCTCCACACCTGAAGGCGCAGCACAGGCGCTTCTCGGGCCAGAAGGGACACGAAGTCTTAAAGACATAGATACAGTACAAGTAGTACAAAATAGTACAAGCATGTATTATATACCAACATTCTGTAAAAAATTGCTACAGAGATCAAACACAAGTCAACAATAATCAAAATGAAAATCAAATATGTACAAAAGCTATCTAACTTGGGCTCCTGCACGGGTCGATGGCTATCGCAAATTCAAAAACATGCTCAAAGAGAAACAACTTGCATACATGATGCGATGCATTTCAGCCAACTGCTTTTTCATTTGTCTTAAGCTGTATCACACTGGTTTCATAGCTTGTACGTAGGCATTGGAGTGCTGAAAGGATTCGATACCATGAGTCATCGTACATTTACCCGCAAGGCTCCACGTTCGCCGTCACAGAACCCAGGAACTTAATAGTTTTCAAAAAGGTACGACCACTTAACGGCTGACCCCTACATGAAGAAACCTTAGACAAATTCACTCAGAGGCTAGGTGGCCACTGTCAACATATTTATAGATTTATGGCTCATTTAAACCAACACATACTCACACGTGGGATTGAGCCCAAGGCCATTAGGAGGCGAAGCGTAGGTGATGCCACTACACCCCACCCCATCATACGCGTTTTTGCAATGAATAGGAAGTGTCCCGTCCAGGGTTTCCTTTCGACGGAAAATTTTTTGTTCTTTTTGCAGTCGCTTCAAAGCCTCTCAAACCTGTCCTGGTAGCTTTACATTGGCAGAACAATCAGGTAGACTACTATCAGCACAAAATATCAGTGTATACATACATGTCATTCATCAGACCACTTCATCAGATTCTTAGATAGAGTCTGTGGATCCACTTCCTTCTCTGCCCCATGCGTGCTTTTGTAGCTCGCGCACTAAGTCGTAGCATGCATGCTAGCATGATATAAGGTGGCTTTGCACCTCAACCTGTGACAATACCATCCATGTGCATAGACTTCCACAAATAACTTCAATTGTGCTTCATGCTGGCAAAGCTGCATTCCAAACACCCCACGAGAGTGCTTTGCCTGCTCTCCTTGCATGTGTTCCTTTTCAAACAAAAGACTATTTGAAAATTGTCCACGGTCCCTCCCTTCTGGACAAGGCCTTCGAGGAGTTAGGCTATGGTTCAGCTGCAGATGCTGTTGAATGGCTCAATCACGGTGGTGGCATTCGAGAAGTGAACGCAGCTTGGCTTTCACAGATTCTTGTTGAACCAATGCCTCGTGTTATGACATGCTCGCACAGTGCGTTGAAGCTTTGGGGTGAGACAGCCTCATCCGAAGCTTCTGATTTGCAGGAGTTTCTTCGTCGTGCCCATCAAGACGATGTCCACTCCGTTCCTCACTACAGCTCCTTGTCTGTGCAAACGTAAGTTGCCCAAGCAGGCGCGAACACGTGACATACTTGATAGCAACAGCCAGCAACTAGTGTGACCAATAGAGAATGCAACTTTCAACCTCTAGAGCTGGAATGTCAGCTTGCAGCCCTGAAATCATTTGTTTGCTCGGCTTCATAAACGTCATAGCCCAAACCCTTCCTGTTCTTCCTGTTCTTGTGTTCTCAGTGTAGCAGGCCTTGCTGGACTTGCCATACCGTATTTTAAAGTTATTGAACTTTGACACTTATGGCTCAGAGGGAGAGATTTGCAGCCAAGGTGTGAAATGTGCCGAGTCCGGTGTTAAAAGCTTCAGTGGCGCCCAAGAAAGTCGCACTTTTTACCAAATCTTCAGGGCCCTGCTTGAGAAGCCGTGAGGATGAGGGCAAAGGTTAGCTCATGAGAAGAGCTTCAGGCCTGAAGAAACTGAAACCTTGTCCAGGATTCCAGCAGGACTCCGACCCCGGGTCATTTTCCACGCTTACTAGTTGTTCTTTTCTATCTACATCTATCATCTATCTAAATTTCATTGCAGTTGTGCAAAGGGTGCGCCACTAGTGTGTGTTGCATCTCCAAGATTACGGATAGCGCGCCTCCAGACATCATTTGCTGTGGAGGTCTGGCTGCTTCTTTGCATCTGCACAAGTGAAGCCCTGCAAAAAGCAGAGCTGAGATGCATGATGAATTGAAAGCAGCCGGAGGTGTAACAGCTCTGGTCATGGCAGGGACAGATAAGAAACCCTCCAGAATCACCACTTTGATGATTTTTGAAAACTTGCTTCCTGTATAGGCTGCTCCAGATGTTATATAATTAAATTACATCAGATGATCGTAGACAATCATCAAGCCACGGGGGGTTGTGTGCCTTGGGGTTGTTTGTCGGAGAAAGGGAGACAGCTAAGTCTGAGAGAGAATCATCATCAGCCACTATGGCTGGAATTGGATGGAGATTGGGCAGGAACACTGTCCAGGTTGGATGTAGCTTGCGTGGCAACCTCGGGGTCTCAAAGAGGTTGGTCGAAGCACATGCTTCAGACCACTAGACTGGGAGGCAGCACGCCCGGCATTCCAGCATTGACTTTGGCCGTAGGAAGTGGTAGGATTAGACCAAAGACAGAAAGCCATACACGCTCTATTTCAAGTGAAAAAGTGCGAGCAGTTTTTTTCGTCCTGCCAATAACTTTGAGTTTTGTTTGATGGAAAAGGTGAGCAATTTGTGGACTAAAAGAGAGTGTGTGTGACGAAGATCTTGTTTTGCGATGCTGGAACTCGAGTTGATCACATTTTCTTTGGAGACGGGAGATGCAAATGCTGCTAGGACAGTGGCGTTGATGCAGAGACCCAGAAGGCATGCGAAGATTCTTTTGCTCCGTATTAGCTGCCTCAGATCCGACTTGAAACAGATCAGAGAGAATTCAGTACATGTATTTGACAGTGGGTATGCTGTATACTGTATACTGTATACTTTTTGTTTCAGTATGACTACCCTGAAAACCACCTTGATACTTATTTGGGCCATCCTGGTATCAGTTTGAATAGATCTGGTATTTTACCCTTTGTGTGTGATTCGTGTTGAAAATTCAAAGTTTCTTCCCCCCCTCGGTCTGACGGTTCTGGTTCATGTGGCTAGCGCTTGGTTATTTCATCACTGTGTGGGCTTGGAATCATAGGTGAATGATGTAGTGTACCCTTCTTCTTCTTCCCTCTATTACAGTATATATATACATAATGTTAAAATATGTTCGAGATGTTATTACTATTACTGGATTCTGCTTTGGCAGTATGCTCTTGCAAAAAGTGCTTGTACGCATAACTCTCTTGACTGTTCCAAACTCCAAGCCACCAAATCTGGTTTGAGTTCAGATTCCACCTTCCTCTTTGGACGTTTGCATCGAGGAATTTTATGTACAACTTTGGGAGTTTGATTTTGGATCAGAGCTCTTGTAAAAAATACCTAGTTCCAGGCTCCTAAGGAAGATCCTGTTGTCATGAGAGGCATTGAAGAGAATTGAGGAGCTGAAGAAACAACTCGAAAAACTGAAGACCAATGGTGTAGATCTACAGCGTTTGGTCCTCAGCTTTAGGCCCCATTGCCAGGTCAAACATGTTTGCCTTTGGCCACAGATTTGATACAATGCAATGGACAGATGTCAAACTGCAGGAATTTATTACGTGCATAATTAATTATGTGCATAAAAAACATTAAAAACACGGACAATAGGTCGCTTGCAGTGACCAAGCCATTTTTTCCACTTGGTGCTCCGATGGTGGTCATTAGGTGAGTTGGATGAGCTGAATTCGAAGTGCCAAAAGTTTGACCAGGAAAAGGCAGAGGCCTGGAAAGCAAATTTGAGCTTCGCAAAAGTTTTGGAGTGAATTTGGAGATTTTGATTGGCCATTGCCAGAGGGCACTGGTTGTTCTTATTTTTTATTTAGGGTTCCTTGTCCGATCAGCTTTGGTCATCTTGTGACCGCATTTTGGCTAGTGAGGGATAGTGTCGTTGGGTTACGGGAAGGTGGCGGCACTACATGCACGCGCTCGGGAGTTGCTCAGCAAGCCAGGCGCATCACGCCTGCTGGCAGAATGATGCAGCACGAACTTTCAGCAAGTTAGGTTCATATCCTTTGTCTTACGTGACTGGAAGCAATGACGCTGATCGTGTCATTGCTCCCCATTGGCACACAGACTCGTTTGGACAGGTCGAGTGGCATGAATTCACTGATGCAGAGTAGACATTTGCTTTGCATTAGGGCATTGGGCTTGCCTTTCAGATGTCTTTGTTCCAGTGTTCTTAAAAATTAAGCTGTTATCAATGGTGTTTGGAAGCTGCGGGCTGTACTTCGGCCAGCTTTCTCGCTGTTTCACTCAGCTCGGCTGCCAGAGGCATCCGTCGTGTTTGGTGACCTGAAGTGATGAAACTGTCACGCTTCGCCAGCACCGAAAATGAATTTGTCGTGGTTGGATGTGGAATGAGCACTGGATGTCGGGATCATATGGGATCATGTTGTGGAGATTTGAATTGGGAAGAGTTGGCAATTTGGACCACTTCTCTTTGCGTAGCATTTGAGGCAATCAGTTTCAGACCCGTGAGCTGCTGGAGGCTTGGCTCCCAACATCGTGGCTGGAGTGGCCACGAGGGCCAATGCCAAAGAACTAGGTAAGTCGTACCCTAGTCCCATGGGCGGAGGGTAATTACCTTGAAACGCCGGAGTATGATTAACACCTGGGATTCTATCCCATAGCATCCATGTATGGCAGTATATATGTACCTGTACATACCAACTTGGCTTCTAAGTTGGTTCCAATTTCATGTTCCTTTGCATCTGACCAAGCGCAGGGTTGCGTCCAGGCAATTTCAGGCGACAACCAATGCCTTGAGCCTGGAGATAAGGCAGGGTAGCACTGCATAAAGGTCCCACACATGGTTGCACGTTGTTAAATTCTTCATGCCATGTTGTGACTTTTCATGGTTTGGTTTGCGCTGGTCTTCAAACAGGCATTTCCTGCATGTTCTTTTCAGCTCAAACTGAGTAGGTAGTGTAAGTAGGGTAGAAGGTGAGTGTGGTAGCTATGATTGCGTTGTTAGCCTTCCTTGCAGTAGCCGCAGCTCATAATGGCACCTGTCCCGCAAGCAAGAAGTGTGGGGCTGGCACCAGCGAAGAAGGGCTGCCGTGTTGCCAGATTACATCTTCCACCTTCGAATGCTGTTCCTCATCAGAGGCTTGCATTCCAAAGGTCGGCTGCCGTTGCCAAGCCGGCGCTTACGAGGATTACAGCTTTCAGCAGTTTTGCTCAGAGTTTTCCAAGTCCTATGGAGCAGGAGAAGCTGCCCAGCGGCAAGGAATATTTGAGGCCAACTTGGAGAAGATCAGAGCCCACAATGCAGAATACAAGTCAGGCTTGCACTCTTGGTACATGGCTGTGAATCAGTTCGCGGACTGGTCTGAAGAAGAGTTCAGCGCAATCAGGGCAACTGAATACCAGCCCTCTTTCCAGACATTCAATACAGTCGAGCTGGACAGCACCAAACCCAAACCTGAAAGCATGGATTGGCGCAGCAAAGGCGTTGTCACAGCGGTGAAGGACCAGGGTTGCTTGACTGCAGATAGGAAAATATGCAGAGAGAGAGGGAGAGAGAGAGAGAGAGACAGTAAGATCTCAGCAAGTTTTGTCTTGGCAGCATGCTTTGATCTTCATTGGAACTGGTTTCATAATGTCATGTTCCTTGGCCACTAATCCTGAATCCTCAATACTCAATCTAGATTGTAAGGTGGTTGTGGTTCTTGCTGGGCATTTTCTGCAACAGAGACCGTGGAGTCTCAATATGCAATCTCTTCTGGCAAGCTGCTGACGTTGGCACCACAAACCTATGTGAACTGTGTGGAAAACCCTCATGATTGTGGTGGGACTGGCGGTTGTGAAGGGGCCACAATGGAGCTGGCTTTCAACCTCACCATCTCGAAAGGTATTGCGCTTGAAAGCGATATGCCATACAAAGGGCAAGACTCCAAGTGTACGACATACACTGCTGCAGTGAAGGCGAGCAGTTACGTCAGACTTCCTGTGAACGATGCTGGTGCATTGGAAGCCGCTTTGGCAACACGAGGTCCGGTCTCGGTGACCGTTGCGGCTGGATCCTGGCAGCTCTATGGTGGTGGCATCTTCACAGGTTGCAGTCGTCACGACAGTGCCATTTTGGATCATGGTGTCCAGGCTGTGGGCTACACCAAAGATAGCTGGCTGATTCGAAACAGTTGGGGTGAATCCTGGGGTGAGAAGGGCTACATTCGGCTTTCAAGGGCCAGTGACTCTAAAACATTCATTGACACAAGGCCGGCTGATGGGGAAGCTTGCAAACCATACCCCAAGACTCAAACAGTTGGAGGTGAATGTGGTGTGCTCTTTGACACCTCTCTTCCTGTCGGAGTAACCGCAGCCTCAAGTCAGTTGATTGTTTGAAGCAGTCGGAGTAACCTCAGCTACTTGGTGCAGTTTTCAGGGGACCCCAATACGTTGCGCTTGGCGACGGACAAAAGTGGATGCGCTCTTGCAGGCTAATTGTTGAACGCTTGCAGCGATCTAGGCTGAAATTTAAGCACAAACACAAGCGTGCTGTGGTGATTCCCAGCAGCCATCTGGCTTTCATATCATACAGACCCATGAAACCACAATGGTAGAATGAGTTGGTCATATTGTGCTTCACTCAACCGTTATACTGCAGCAGTGGGGATGCTGGTGGTCATCAACGTATTTGTATTTGCAAGTCTGAAATAGTAGAGGTTCGCAATCGCAAGCACCGCGCAGCAGCAATTGCACAACACATACTCTTTAAGTCTTAAATCTTAAGTTCTTAAGCGCTTTCAAAAACTTGTAAGTCATATATAAATCAGACATTTGCTATACTTGCAGCCTCTTTTCCTGCCAGACTTTCTTTCAAGGCTGGACGGCTTATTTTGAGGTCTTAGACGGATCTTTGCTTGCTTGCAGTGTCATCGAGAGAAGCAGGTGAAGGACCTTGATGAAATCAGTTGATGCTTGGCTCGAAATTGAGAAGCGCCAACTAACACAGGTGCATACTTGACAGTTGATACGGCACGCATGTCTTGTGCATTCACTTGGTATTCCGCTTCAAATAAATCATGCCAAGGAACAACTGTTCTCACAAGCATCTGATGCAGCAACGACCTCGAGATGTTTGCATTCCAACCTGCGAGACCAGTGTGAAATGCTAAACAGCTCAGGTGAAAGGACTTGGTGATGCTGCTGAAGGTGGATTTGCCCTGCTCGCACAAATCGTGGAGGATAACCGGATAAGCATTTGATGACTGCGAGTGTTTTTGTGGTGACTAAAAGATCTCAACCAGAATTTCAACAGTGCAGGCAAAAATAAAAGGATGAACAAAAAAGAAGTGTGCAAGAGCACTGTAAGAGTTCAGAACCAGGTACCTGCTGGCGCATGGAATGTACATGATTCCGGAACGTTCCCCTTGCTCGCATACCTTTTGCTCTATGTTCACAGCTGGGTGATCCGAGGAGGCAGTTGATCCTTCAAATGCAAGCAGGGAGCAGGTTGTACCACAGGAGCTAAGGCGGCCTGTTGACTTTGTCGCGGTGAATGTGGTAGGTTCCGTTGGAATGTCACGTGTGCCATGGCAGGAATGCCCCCACTGCGAAGTCTATCGAATATACGCCATCTCCAGATCCGCCGGACCTCTTCGACAGTCTCATCATCAAAGCTCCAGCTCCACAGCTCAAGCTTGACATGCAGCTCTCCGAAGGACTGAGTTGAGCGAGTTCAGCCTAGCTTTTGCATGCTTTTTTTGCATGTTTTTTTCGCATGTTTTTCTGAAACCCTCGAACTCGGACCTTGCGGCACTTGTAGGATTGAATTTCTACCAGCCTAGTATTGGCAGATTACAAAGGTGGATATGAAAACTCTCTGCTGCGTAGCATTTTGCACTGCCATAGGAGACAAAGTGCATGCCGGTGGCTTGGAACTGGCTTGAAGTACGAGAACTTCAAGATGTTTCTTTCTGAAGCTGATGAAGTTTGGAAACTCCAAGGTCTGGAGTAAGTCCAAGGGGCTTTGGATTGAAGACGGTGAGATTCAAGAGATCTGTCAATGTGATGTGCCATCCTCTCAGCTCAGGACTTCTCAGCTTCCCATCTTCAGAGGTTGCACATGGTTGTAGATGAGAGTTACTGTTGAGTCGAGGCAAATCCTGGGTGATACAGTGACGAAAGGGTCTGTCTATGTCCTGTTCGATGAGGGCAGCAAGTCCAAATGGGTACGGCACCTAGTCACCGGCAAAATGACACCCCGCTTCTTATCGTTACATGGAAGTTTTGAACATTTCATATACAGAATGCATGTCCAAAAAGCATGAAAAAACAACCACTCAAGAACCTATGACACACCACGATTGCAAGCATGCATGGTGCGAACATATCTCATATCTCTACCAATTTGGTTTTTGTTGCCATGCTGCTCAGAGAATGTACACATCTATGTGACTGGCGGAACCGTACATCATTGAGGTGCGACCCCGTGACATCAATACCTTGTTAAGAAAGTCCGGAATTCCTCAGGCGCTCCATTTCCGGTGTCCTTGTCATTGCCTTTGTCTTTTTGTTATGCTTGTGTTGCGGTCCTGGTATGGTGCTGGCACTGCCCAAAGGGTGGAACGGACATCGGCAGCCCTTCCTCTTCTCCAATGGCAGGACAACTCGATTAATGACACATGTGACTGTCGGGCACCGTGCAGTTTGCATCATGGCACCCCGGCCACAGGATACAACTCGCCTAGTCACAAAGAGCTCGAGAGCAATCTCGACGACAGGCTTTTCATACCTTCATACGACGGTTTTGCTGAACTGCTGGAATGTGCATGGCATGCATGTTCTTTTTCTCTTGACTGTAGACACTTGTATTCATGTAGGCTTAAAATGACTTAAATATTTGTGGACTACAATGTCATATGATGACTTAAATATCGATTTATGCTCCGACCATGTCTGCACTGGTTCAAGATTGTCACGAGCTTTGGCACACTAAGCCGAGCTGGTATGCCATGCTCAGAGCACTTGTATGCTTACTGGCTGCGTCAGCACTCCGAGTGGAAATCTACGATGTGACGAACTTCTCCCAGGCCATGCATGTTGCCTGTTCAGAAAGAACTCCCTCTCATTGGACATTTGGTGCTCGCAAGTGTCCTTCTGATGTTCGTCTAAACTTTAAGCCTCTTCAAGATTCTTGCATCCTTATGTTTTCTGCTGCATTTGAACTCGCAGAACTTCAGAGTGTCTGCTGACGTTTTCTGACATTGGTGAGGCACATCGGACACCTGAAGGTGCATGCAGAGTTCTGCACTGGCCCACTGCCCTTGGCAACATGCAGCAGTTGCCTGCAGCTGCAGAAACTTTCGCAGCTCTGAATTTGATTATTCACCGATATTCTCGCAAGTGGCCCCTGCTTATTGCAATTTGTTTGTTTCCAGGTCTTTGTGTTGCCAATTCTTCGAGTGGCTTGATATGACATATTATTATTTGATACTATTTGATGCAACCATCCTGGACTAGATAGCATCGAATATATCAAGAATTCAAGACATATCTAGTAATTTCAATGTTTTGGTTAATTTTCCTCTTGGGAGTAGTTCAACTCTTATCTACTATAGGACGGCAAGTATGTAATACATACTAATTACCTCTATAAAGAGTATATTAAGTTATTATAGTACTATTACGGCCAGGCTCCTTCGTTTGCCCCGGCTCCGACATAGGCTTGGCAACAGGCGTAGATGAATAACCAGTCCCTAAATTAAAAACCCTAAACGTGGTCTCTAGCGTGCTTTGAAGGGTGCATAGGAACCATGAACCCCCAAACCAATCACTAAATTAAAAACCCTAAACGTGGTCACGTGGTCTCTAGCGTGCTTTTCAGGGTGCAGTACAAACATGAAACCCCAAACCAATCCCTAAAATTTAAAACCCTAAACGTGGAGTGTGGTACGTGTTTGAAGGTGCGCTGGAACCATGAAACCCCAAACCAATCCCTAAATTGTGCCTGTGGGTACTATTATATAGAGGTATCGATATTGTTTTTTTTGGGTATATTATAGGCCAGTAAGTGGCCAGTGCGCAGTTGATCCCTGGCAACGTAACCCCGGAATCAATTGATCTCACAGTTTCAACATCAAACATCAGTGAATCAGGGTCAAGGGGCAGAAGAGCCTTGTAAAGCTGGCGGTGGAAATGCAACACACACACACACATATATGTATACATATGACATATATATATATTCTATAGAATATGTTATAATACCTCCTGCACATCCCTGACATGGATGTGCAAACAGGGAGAATCAAGGCGGTTTGGACAATTTTGGGCAGCGGACCTGGCAACCATAGTTGTTTCTCTTGAATCTCTCCCAAGGACATTATCA
>DF240068.1:0-47500 GCA_000507305.1 Breviolum minutum Mf 1.05b.01 | reverse complement strand
GGTCTCGTTGTTCGCGATCCTTCTGATCCGCACTACACGCCCCCAGAGATTTGGCCGGAACCAGTGTTTCCACCATATGCTCGCGGGGCAGCCCTAGCAATGTCAATGGACCTGGTCCGACTTGTTGCAGATCATGAGGAGAAGAGACCCCTGAAAAAAATCAAGGCGCAAACAAACGGTGTAGGGTGAGACACTGGAGTTATGGTCATGTTGCAAACCTCCAAAATCAGCATATCTTGAAATACTTTCATAGAGGCGAGATTCTGATTGGTATCCACTCTGCTTTGGATGCAGCTTTTTGTTGTGAGTTTGGCAAGAGTTGTTTTCAGCCCTGAAGGTTGAAGATGTCTCATATGGTTTCTACTTGTGGCAGCTAATTTACGACAGGGCAGTGACATCAATAACTCTATATGATCGTGATGAACTTCATTTTGCCATGGATGCCAAATGCTGTACAGAGGAAAGCCATCCAAATAATTGTTGGTTACCTCTAACATCCGAGACCTGGATTGTGCACCATGTGTCTCCGTCCGTCATCCGCTGTATGTTTGCGAAAGACATGGCCTCAGAGCTTTACCTACCCACGAAAACTGAGATTCGCCACTTGCAAGGGCTCTTGCTGGAAATGTCAGCACATGACCAAAGTGTTCAGAGTGCTGTTGGGAACATTCAAGGGGGCAAACCTGGACAAGGCATGCCTGCAGATTTGTGTGGCTGTGTGGTCACGCCACCACCGCACCCTGGCAAACCCGTGCAAAGGGGTGTGTTGAACGAACTTAGCAGTGGCCCACGCTTGCACTAAAAAGAGGTCTCTGCACAGCACTGTTGTACTGTTCAATATTTTTTCTTGAATCGAGGAGACTGCAGCAGTTCAGTGACTGCATTTATGCAGGTTTGACTCGGCTTGAGTGGGTTTGTCACCAGAGACTATCTACATCATTTTCAGACTAGCAATTCCAGCAAAATCAGGTTGAATTTTATCCTTTCTCCGGCTAGCTCTGTGGAACCGGACAACTGCAGTAAAAAGATGTCCGACCATGTAACTATGCCCCCGCCTCCTGTGCCAGTGGTGGGTGGTAGTAGTACTTCCACCATCATTGGTAGCAGCAAGTACAAGTGCTAGCCGTCGCAGTGGCAGTAGTAGTAGGAGCAGGAGTAGGAGTAGAGTAGTAGTCCTTGTCGTCGTTCTCGTACCAGTCCCGTTTGTTTGTGGGGACCAGGAAAGTGAAGCGTGCACGCATAGATTTTGGGTTTGGTCATTTTAGTGTCTATCAAGTATCAGGAGTCAAAAGCACAGCAAATATGAGTTCTGAATACAGCTGCACTGTCTGACAGGCTTGACGAACTTCATGCTTTGCGTGTAGCTCATCGTGGGCAGCAATTTGTTGACGAGAGCTTTCAACCACTAGCAGTCGGTGCGGAGCCTACAGGGCAGTTTCCTTTTCCGTACGTAGCTTTGTGATTCAAAGTCAAGTCACGACTTGACCTAGCCAGGTCGTGTAACGAAGTGGTGCAGGCCAAAGAGATGTGAAATGTGCATCTTGCATCATCTTGCCATAGGCAACTTTGGTTTGAGCATGACTCTCCTTCGGGAGGCCGCATGAGATTGGAGCTCATGACGGGAGAATCCTGTGGCGCAGGGAGGACGGGGATCAGGGCCGGCCCCTATGCCCCTATGCAGTCTGTACAACTTTCCATGTAGCTCGTTGGTTCAAGGAACAGAACAGAGATAAATCTAGGAGAAAATTGCTGAGCATTCAGGCAGGCGGAGGAGCTTGAACACTACTGTAGCTAAGTGATCTTATATATAAGTACCACATGGATCCTGAGTCGGGGTAGGACCCAGTTGGCACTCATCTCAACAAAGCTTCTTCAGGATAGAAATGGATAGGACATGCCGGTTTAGGGTTAAGTGATGTGCCTAGGATGAATCACATCATGCACGGAGGACTGGCAACTGTTCCGCGGACAGCCTCGTGCTGATGACGTACAGCAGGGAGAGCTTTTAGACTGCACTAGCTTGCACTAGCTTCTCACGGAGAGTTGCACTCACAACTCTGAAAGCATCATAGTCCATCAATCCTATTCAAATCTTGATAGATTAGTTAGGTAGTTAGGCTGTTTTTGGGAACTTCCTAGACTTAAATAGCCACTGACACTTGCAGCCTTGAAGCTTGAATGTTTTTTGTGTCCAGGCTTTTGAGGCATATCTGCAAGATGTGAATAGGATTCGGATGGATTCGGGCATGTACCACCTGTACGCTTATATTAGTCTTACAGACTTTAAGGTGTGTTTGCAAACGGATGCCACTCACATATCCAGGCTTGGCGATTGTTGGTTTCTGTCCTCATTGGCAGCGATGGCTGAGTTTCAGGGTGGAAGGCTTGTGCAACGGCGGCTGCCTCAGAGTTCCTACTGAGAGCCTGCTTTTCGCACGGCAGTTGTTCGCTTTGGAGCATGAAAGACTTGAGTGTGATATTGATCCAAGATGGCAACTAGATGGATAGAATTATGATAGAACAACATGCGACAAAAAGACTCTGACTCTATTGGTTGCAAGATGGAGGGTCACTTGAGTCTGGCCAGCCTTTGCAGCAATTGAGCTCGAAATCAGATGGGACCCATCCGTGCCTGAGTGTCTCGAGAAGTGCATCTTTGCCGCACAAGTGCTGTTGTGCGGATGCATAGGGCATTTTCAGCTTCACTATATTTTCAGCACTGCCTCAAGCAGGCGAGTGATGTCCGTGAATGCAACCGGTCAAAGTGTCTTGGTCAGAGTGGAAGCGATTCAATCTTCGAAGTTCGGAAGTAAGACTTGTTTGCGGTATTTAATGTATTTATTACTGCTTCCACATTTTCAGAATGATTTGATCAATCTTGATTCGTGTATCGCTGCTGCAATGCCAAAGCGACAATACATTATAGATGAGAGGTGTATCAGCTCCATGCAATGCCGAGGTGTCACAAGGCGTCTTTTTCCTGAGACGCACTTGTTGTGTCTGGGGCTGCAATGGCAAGAATCATCAAGCAAATCTAGCAATGCTACGAAACAACATGAAAGACCTCAAAAAGAAGTCGAGCCTGGTTGAGCAGGGGCAAAGCAGCATAGCAAGGGCTTCAATGTGAGGCTTTGCTGGATTATTTCGCTGGTGGCTTTTGCGATCTTCTCCCACTTCGGTCTTCAAGTTGATGTTGTCACTTGGCATAGCCAGAGAGCTTCCTATCTTACTGGTCCAGCTTGCAAGACCTTGGGTGACCATTTTTGGAGTGAAGGGGTCTGCACCAACTTGAGGCCGACACAGTGATCGTTATGATCGCTCATGTGGCAACCAAGCTGCAAGCAGCTGCAACATGCAAACAGCTGCCAAATTTGTGTGTGTTTTTTTTCGTTGCGGCGTTGTGTGGGTCCAAAAAAACCAGTCCAACCAGGTGTGCTTACCACTCCTTAGTCCACGGTTGGATTCCACTGTGGTAGCTTCCTTGGGCCTGGCGCCTTGCCGTGTGTAGCTGCTGGCTGCTAGTTTCGCTTAGTAACTTAGTAACTTAGTAGCCCTTATTGACTTGAGCCTTTAGCATGAGCCAGGTCGTGGTTGGACTGGCAATTGGGTGTGAGCTGATGGATCTTTGCTTTGACTTCTTGATCCACTGGGACACGCCTTTGAAAATTGGCGACCGCACCATCTCTGCACGAGAGGCTCGGGAGTTCTGATTCAGTTGCTGTGGTATCTGACTCCGTCCTTATGGAATCATGGCTCCCAGGTTGGATTCCTGTACTACAACACTATCCTGAAAGGAAAGCACGTCAATTTTGCAATAGCATCCTGGCAGCACGTTTTCCTAAATCAGCTGACTTGGAAGTGAAAGGTCTGCCTCTTGTGATGCCTTTGTTGAGAGGGTGTCACCGTGTTAGGAAATTTTCCTCCTGACATCTCAATTCGGTGCGCTGGTGGGCTCCTCCCGGCGTCTTGGATTAAGTGATTAAGTCATCTTGGTACATGGCAGTCTCAACAGTCTCAAGCCACCTTGGACTGTGTGTTGAAGTCAAGGGCAGTCTGGCATCTCAGGAGTTCAGCAAAAGTCCGTCAGAGCCTTGCCTGCAAGGATCTGGAAGGCTTGAGGCTGAACAGTTACAGCCATGGCAGCCATGGCAGGTGACTGTCATGTGACTGTCATCCTGAAGTAGCCTTGGCACATCCCAGATGTAAACTGCATTGTTATGCATTTTTTGCATATGCCAGTGTCTTTTGCTTGTCACGCTCATCAATGCCAAGGGCTTGGTTCGGAATGGTGCTGACGATGATTTCCGGCAACGGTTTCTATTTGACCACTGTCGTGACTCGTTGCTTTGCCCTGAATTTGGCCCTTCATGGAGTTCATGGCTAGTGCTGAATGCCACGTTGACCTGTCCCTTGTCTCTGCATCATCATGAACCACTCTTCAGGCTATGTGGACCTTAGACTTGCACACCATTTTGAAGAAGCTTGGGCACGACTAGGTCCAGCAGTTCATGGTTGATTTGTTTAATGCAGCCGTAGATTGCACCAAGGAGCGTTTTTTCGATGGCTGGTCCAGAGTGATAGCAGCTCGTCTCTTTTTGCTGATGCATTTGTTCATCGCCACTCGTCACTGTCAAAGAATAACTACCTTCAACCACCCTGGGCCAGGGGCTGGTGTGGGGTGCGAGACTTATAATAACGGCTTTTACCAACACATCATAAATACATAAATGATCATAAATGAAGATGCGGCCAACTGTGTCCAGCAACATTTCAAGTGAATCAAGTGCCAGAATGACATGTTGTAAATCCTGCAGTTGTATACCAGAAAGTGTTTCAGCCAAGATGCGTTGCACCTTGTGCGTCATGAATTGCAATAGATCGATGATTGATCCGGGAAGAATATCCAGTGTAACATGTCATCATGGAGCGTCACATGTTTGGAGAACATGCGGTGGAAAACTGTGAGGTTTTCATACTTGGAAGCCACAGAACATGGAATGGCATGATTCATGATGCGGTTTCCGGCGAAAGAAGCCAAGAAATGAAAATCACAGTAGATGAAAACAGCAGGGTCCACGTTGATATACAGAAATATTAGATATACGCCTGATATACGCCAAACACCTTGCTGAATGAAGCCATTGAATGATCGTGTAATTGCCGATGATGACTGAGGCTGTCTTCTTACTGTGCTCAATTCTCGTGAAAATGCAGCAGCAGGCAGGCAGTCGATGGCAGTTCCTCCAGTGCTCCGGTAGCAGTCGTGCTTTTCCTGCCATGTGTAACTTGGCTCCGACTGTCAGGCCTGGAAGTGCCATGAGAAATGACGGAGCCTGGCAGATCTGGGCCAAAAAAACCTGAGTTGCCACGCCGCAACCTTTTGATTGTCCAATTGCAGATTCATCGATTCATCGCGGCCAGATGATTTGCTGCAAGATTTTTCCACCCAATGTCACTAGTGGTGTCAGAACATTTGCATGACCATAGCTTTAGCTGCAGAAGCAATGGCTTCTGATTTGCTGATGTGGTTTGATACGAGGAGGCAGGAGATGCCATCCTTCCTTAGATCGGTTTCAGACGAACAACGAAGTTTCGCAGTCTATCCTGGTCTATCAGTCTCGTGGCAATTGTTTTTAGAGTTCCCATAGTAGTGCGATCGGAAGGAGAAGGCATGAAGCATCACTTGCGACGACGACTGTGCCAAAGTCGTGCACAGGTTGTTAGGTGATGCAGTTTTTTCTAATTTTGCTCGAGCCAATTGGGTTCGGCCTCAGAGTTTGCAACGTTGTAGCAACGCGCGTTCATTGGATGTCTTCCAGATGCCTTCAAACGCTGCAAGTCAGCTAATTATTGCATACCATAATCACAACAGAGGAGTTTGCCAAAGCAGCTGAAGGCAGTCACTTGAGCAGACTTTGACGTGCTTTTGAACCTAGCCCTCCCTGGCAAGCGGCGAAGGACACACAAGGCAGACAGCTTGTAAAACGGCAAAAACTGTGAGCCACTTTGACAGCTTCCGTGTTAGACGAATCAGATGACAACCACGGTGGCTGCAATCTCCACCACATCCCAGCATTCCCCAGCAGTCCGTTGTCCTGCCTTTGTAACGAGTTGTTGGTGGAGATGCTATGCTGAACTGAGGTTGCTGCCAGAACAAAAGAGCTTCAGCGAAACCGGGGTGTGAATCTCCAGTTGAACCCGACATTGCGTAGTAGTGTCAATTTATTTCAAACTTTCAATCTCGCTCAGGTTTATTTAGTGCGATTGTGGCTTGGAGGATGCTGGCGCGACACCATTGTTGATGATCGCTTACCTTGCATGGGAAATGGCCGAAGCACGTGCGCCCCGACCAAGAACCCCACAGCATGACAAGCCTCTAACCATCTCTAATCCTTGTACCACTGTCAGGTACTACCAGCTTGCCTACTGCTCTACTCGGCGATGTTTGGAGCCCTGATTTGAATGGTGCTTTTTGGGATTGGAGTACCACTTTGTTTCTCTACCGCCCTCCACAGCAGTGGACTTGGAGGTGCTGGCCAAGTGTCCTTGAAAAACTTCCGCATATTTCTCACCTATCCTTGCCGATCCAATGGAGTGTTCGCAGCTGAAAGGTGACAAATTCACAGCCATTGAACAAAAAACCGAACTGGCAGCAACGCGTGCAGCATTTGTATAGCGTTGGTGCTGCAATGGTGAATGTTGACAGCCTTGTACAGCTGTGGTGTCCAGGATCAGCTGAAAGGTGAATTCAGGGCACAAACCGTGCGTCTTCTGCCATCCTTGCAGATGGATCAGTTGTTAGTGCTGTTGCTGGTACGACTATATGGAACAGCTACGACGTCGAAGGTCAATTTTCCTATGTAGCAGCATGGTAAGGAGGCAGGGCGCTTACTGCTATGAGATCAGTAGACTTCAGGACTCAGCATCACTCGAATCGTCCCAGGGGGAGCCCCCCCTATTTAATTGCTTCTGTCTATCCGTTTTCTCTCTCATAGCCCTCCCTTCTCATCCCTTTGTTGTACATGCTGGCGTTTAGGCTGGTAGGCTGTGTTTGCGTGCATACCCCCAATCCACCGACATTCATGTAGAAACTGTCCATTTTGAGTAAGAATCCCTTATCTTTGCTCCCCATTTCTTGTGAGGAGAATTTGATATATTCTAGTTGTTTTTTTTGATTTGCCAAACAATTCAATCTTGGTAGCATTATAATGCCATTTGCTATGACACAAATGTATCTGATGTGACGATTTTCACCCTCCCATCTTTACCAGAATTTGTGGCAAAGTATTGTTGGACTTGCTGCAAAGCAGCTAACATGGCTGCGCTAAGAATCCACTGCTATCTGGGATACGGACACACGGACGCACCCAGAGTGGTCTCACAAAAGCAGGGTTTTTATGGTGAAACTTTGAGGTCAACTTTGGGCAAGCATCATTGAGAAAGGCTTTGCCAAGGCTTGTGGTTCGTACCAGGCAGGGCTAGACATTTTTGTTGCACCTGTGAAATCATATTGTTTCAATGTTTCAACCGTTCAAATCCTTGGTATTTTAAGTTGAACGTTTGAAACATTGTGATTTCACAGCTATGAAGAATGGGACTTCAAGGCTATAGCAGGTGGAGAAGCTGAAGAAGCATTAACAGTGCTCACTGGTTGGCCTTGTCAAACCATACTCTTTGATCAAGAGGCTTGGAGACACGGATTTGATCCTTGTAGAGCTTGTTCATGTTTGGAATGCTTCATCAAGAATGGATTCAGAGGGATGTGAGAATTCGTGAAGTTGGGGGAATGTTTGCGTTTGAGTGCAAAATTGTCCAATCTTTCGAATATGATTTGATGTTCTTGCTGTCCATGTCATGTGCTGCGATTTTTTGGCGAAGCGCTGAAGGATTTCGATTCTGACATTTTGTGGGCAACGATGTGTACCTCCAGAGATGCAGCTCAACATGAAATTGCGGATTTTCTGGGCCAACTTCATGTTGCGCACCGCCAATTCCAAACTCGCTTAAGGCGAAATTTCTTATGACTGTATCAACCAGCTCTGGGAAGTCTCGCAGTGAGCAGGACCTGCAATGTGTGTCCGTGATTGCGGACGCTGCTCCAGATGATCTCTTCCAACTTTTGCCAGGATATTCGCGCAGCTGGACTTGTGCCGAATCACGCCTACTCTTTGATAGATGTGAGAATCTTAATCATCTTAATTTCATTGTTTTGTTGAATGGCATGTTTGCAATGCCTTCGAAACATCAAGTTCGACCGAGGTGTTGGATGTTCTTGATGCAGGCCTCTGACCCAGACTCTTTCATTTATGGAGTCTCATCAATTTTATAATCATGTAAGGCGATCTTTGAAGCAGGATGAAGTAAGCTACTCTGAAATACTGCTCAGATTATCATACTTGCATACAGGGATCACGAACTTGTTTTGCTGCCTCAAAATTCTATCATGTTCTATCATGGTCGATATTGGTTTGTCTTTTTTGGCGTGGCCAACTTTGAATAACTTTGTGATGTTCCACATTTGGCGAAACAAGACCCTCGAAACAGAAACACTCACCCCCGCACCACCACTACCCCCACCACATCCTTGGCTGGAATGGAGCACATTATTTTGAGACTTACCCATTCCAGCTTGAATATCGGTGTAGCCTCCCTCGAACACTTGCAAGACTTGCATGCGTTTTGTGATGCTAGTTGGAACAAGGCGGTGATCGCGTCAGGCTGCTAAAGATTCGCAATCCTCACGCGAAGGAACTTACAGAGATGGAAAGTTTGATGTGGTATATTGCATGGTGAGCGACTTGTATCATACTTATCACATCAATCATATATCATCATATATGATATGATTTAATTGCCCAAATTTGTCACGTCACAGCAGGACAAGTGGCAGGGCAACTGGTCAGATGCAAGTCATTTGTGGACGCCGGAACTTCGTGCACGCGTCGGCTGTGCCCAAGCTACGGAGGTGTGACTTTGAGAGGTTTGCCGAAGTTTGCAGGCTCAAGTCTATTCATCGCTATATTCAAGTCTATTCATGAGTCTATTCATGTCATCATTCCACTTTTGAAGGATGGCATGTTTTTCATGGGCTACGGAGACTTCCTGAAATGGTCTTAGCCTCAAGTTGTGTTGGAGTGCATTGCATTTTTTGGGTCATGGTTGAGTTCTCACCCAGGCACGATATTCAGCAATTCAGCCAAATAGAATTCAGCCACACTTCAAGGTTTGAACGTTGCACCATTTGCAAAGTCCAGAGTGATGGTTGGCACAAGGCTGCTGCCGCTTCAACATTGCTCAAAGCTTGCCTTGTTGATCCCACCATGATCAAAACTGGCAGGTGCGGATGCCTACACCCTTGCCTGGCAGTGGAACCGCACCAAGCAAAGGCCGAGTTTGACAAATTCAAAGATTCGTTCTATTCGTTGTGCAACACAATGGCACAGCCTTTCTCCACTGTAGGGTGGAGACTGCGAGTCACTGCGACTTGGGTAGCAGATGAATTGAAAGATACAGCGCAAAGATGTGAAAAACATCAGCGCGAAACCAGTTGAGGCAGCAGAACTGAAATTCAATTTTACTCAAAGTGCATCAATCAGTATTTTTCGATCACCGTTTCCACAGGTGCATAAGCGTCGTTTCAACACAAAGTCCTTGAATCAATCTTTTTGCAGCCCCCAGCCAGTTGCTGCAGCCCGATGACAAACGGATTCCACAAATTTAGATATGATATCATGCATTGGACCGTGGAGTGTGTTTTTTCCTATGCAACACGGTGAGAATAGATCCAACTAGCATAGTTAGCATCTTCTACCCGCCATGTGTTTGCATTTTGAGTGGTGTCATCTTTGACGTGACATCCTGAATTGGGCCCAAGGAGATGACTGAATGTCCGTATCCAAGAGCATACCGACCCCAAGAAACGTTTATCCGTGTATGCTATTCTCGTCCTACTTGCCCGACATGCCAAACATGTGCATGTCCCAGGCTGTTTGACGATTGCTCAGCCCCAAGATCGTGCTCGCTCTGGACCAATGTTTCTATTCTCAGCTCTTTTTGATTCTTTCTGCAGCAGCCGCAGAATATGCAAGAATGATATTGAATCTGGTCGTTCGGCTTTGTAGTCGTATCATGTCGTATAGTATCTGGTTTTTTGATGGCTTCACAAGTGTCCTCAATTTGTTTGAAGAGTCTTGCACACCACTCAGCGCAGCAAAAGGTCTAAGAATCCCTTGAAAACAGGAACATGCCTGGAACGATCTGGAATGTCTCTAATTAGACAAGATTACAATAGAAGTCAAGTCAACCAAAGGGCTTTGGTATGTGCCACAGAAAAATTGAAGAGGCTCAATGGCCTAGATGATAACATATTACAGTATCACAATTTGATTTTGAAGGTATATTCACACTTTACTGTACATAACAGTTTGCCCTTGATGTTGTATTTCTATATTTGATGAATCCGTGCAAAGTGTCATTGCAACTGAGCTGTGAAGTGTGGCAAAGTGTTGAAATGATGGAAGAATGCGGAAGATGCAGCTTGAGGTTTCAGTCATTGAACTTGGGTGCCATTGCAGCTGCTGGCTTTGTATTGGTCACGACCTTGATCAAGTTGTCCAGTTGTCCAGTTCCAAAATAGCAATTTTCAAAGCTGCAGATGCGAAGCACAGGTTTGCGTTGATGGTGGTCAGCGAAAGTCTCTCACTGCAACCACAGCCAGTTGCCCCAGATGTAAGCTACAAAGAAAGCTAACATCCTCGTCATTTGGAGCTTGCAACCTGCATTGTGTGGCATCGCGTTGCAGGTCGGACACCCACGCTGCCGTGCGGTGGTTTCAGCGGACTGCTGGCTGAAACCAGGCGGAATTTCAAAGACTTACTGTGAGTTGATTGTACCTTTGAGTCAGGTGAGATTAGTTGTAATTAGATTCTAGAAGCCGTGTGAAGCCAAAATGATGGAGGTTTGTCCTACTTCTTGCTCCCCCTCAGCCTTCTGGAGGGACCTGAGGTGCCAGCAGTTCTGGCCTTTGCGTCCACAGAAGCACTGATCAAACTACCAACATGATGCAATGTTGATTATAATTAAGTTGAGTCATTGTTGAGGCTAGCATGTAATCACCAAGCGTCATCCCACTTTTGTATTGGCTCCTTTAAGCTGCATTTTTTGTAGCTTATAGGATGGTATGATTGATGAAGTGGTGACATCTGCATATGATTCAAATTTCAAGACAAGGTGAATCGCCAAGAGATGTGTCAGTTGTCTTCAGCATTTGTCCTGAGGTTTTCTCTTGCTTCAGTCGGAAGACGGTGCAGATTCAAGAGCATGTCTTTTCCCATGACGCTGCTCGGCAGCACCATGTTGCACTGACATCATCTCAGTAAGAAAGATATCTACACATCTATACATACAGTGTGGAAAGATGCAGTCTAGGATCCATTTCGACAAGACAGTATAGAACATGGAATGACAGAATGCATGTAATCCATCCACTCGCTTGTTGCACATGAACCGAACAACAGTCAAGGCTGTGCTTGCTGCTTGGACAGCCTTCATTAGGCGAGTCAGCAAAAATTGCAAGCCATTTTGTGATGGTTTGTCCTGCGTTTGTTAAGTTTGCTAAGTGCATCTTTGAAAGCCGTGTTTACCAATTTTGCCACACTTAACGCACTACACCTTCCTTTTGCTTGTTGCATCCAGGTCAAACTCCAGAGAGGCTGACAACTTCCATGGTGCCAAGCATATGGCTTAGCATGACTTGGACATTACACTCCAACAAACTCAAACTGCGTCATGTTGTTCACTTCGATTTCATATTTAGTCATATTTAGTCCATCTTGTGTGCTTTTTTTTAAAAGTAAAACATGCATCTCCAATTCCCTTTGAAACAAGACTCAGGGTGTATATTGCCAAAAGTCATGGAGGCATGGTAGCCTGTATGGTCCTGACCTTGGCATTTCGGTGAGAAAACTTCAAAACACCTCGATGAGAGTGTGAATTTTTGCCGCTTGAAACGAGGCAGAAAATCATGGCAGGGGATTCTTCCAGGTTCGGCACATACACAACGATCCAACATGTTGCAGCACAAGCTGTGCTTGCGGAGGTAGAGCTCGACTTCCAGCAGTTTGAGGAATGCAAGTTGAACTTTTCCAGGCAAGCAAAATATTGGAGGGCCCTAGGAAATCTGTAGGCCTGAAGACTCTGAGTTGGGCTTTCGCACAAGAATTTCCTTTAAAAAGTGATAGGGGAACTGGCCGCACCAAAGATTGGCTTGCTCCTGGACAAGCTCAGATCCTTCAGGCGCGTCTTGAAACCTTGAGTCCAGGCCAATATTATCCAATATTCTTTCCCGAAGACTCTATAGGTTTCTACCACATCTAGGTGATGGTTCCAGCTGGTGGTAGTGGTGGCTGGAGAAGCAGCCAGCGCTATGAAATGCGCTTTATGAAGCTGACGCCTGAGAGCAGCTTTTGCGTCGTAAAGTTTCGACACTGATACACTCTAAGAAAGGTGCCCAAATATCGTTGATGTTCCCAGTTCCCAATGTGTTTTCTTTTTAGGTGATGAAAATTTTGATGGCAGGGATTTGTACACAATTTTCGCTGATCTGAGTGGTTGAAATGGTGGCCTGATTTGGTTCAAGTCTGGGGTACCTGGCCCAATTCCTGACATGGAAGCTTGGACCGCAAAGTTTCACAACTCTCATGGGGAATCTGTGGTGACAAGGGCTTCTCATGTGAAGATTGCGCAGTGAAATGATGTGAAACCGTGCTGAGGGCACTTCGAAGAAGTATGCTCGGAAAGGGTGTGCAGGATTTTGAGGCAGAAAAGACGCCGCTAGGCGAAGCGGTTTCAAATTTGTCCGTGTGACTTGTCTCGAAGTTTAGATTCCAATTTTGATTCAACAATGGATAAAAGCCTAACCATGGAGAGAGTAAAATGATAAACATGCGTAGGTGGTATCCCCAACAGCAAGGAGGTTTAACAATTCCTTTTTACACAAATGCATTCACTCTCCGCACAGCATTGCCAGCCGCATTGTGCCAACCCCAAGATGGCAAGAACTTGGTCCCACATGTCTTCTGCAGCTCTTGGTCCCGGAACCTTCGAAACCGTCAGAACCCATCAAAACCAGGAACTCCAAAACCTTCGAAACCGCAGCCATTTTCCGAACCTCGGAACCCATCGAAACCCGGAAACACCAATCAAAACCACGGCAACTTTCCAAACCTGGCGAATGCAATCTCTGGAACCTGGAACCTTCGCAAGACCTCGCCCATCGAAAACCAGAACCAGTTCCCGGAACCGACCTTGGGGCCCGGAACCTGCCGGAACCCATCGAAACCTCGAACCACCTCCTCTGGGAACCCATTGAAACCTAGACCCGGTTCCTTCCCGGAACCGCCCCAGCACGCCCAGAACACACCGAAATCTATATTGTGCAAAGACCCCATAGCATTGTGCTGTTGGGGAAAAACCTTGAGATAGATAAGATACGTAAATAGATGGAGGCTTTTAGTTGGCCAAAATGCTGACCAGAGATGACCAGAGTTTGTTTGCAGAAAGGCTTTGGTTCATCGGCTTCTTGGTTTCATGTCGTTCGATGAGACATAAGGCCCCCAGACTTCGAGCCTCCAGGATTGAAGCAATCAGAGGCCTCCCAATCTTTGAAGTTTGGGATGTCTTGATGTGCCAATTATACAAGTTCTAAACTTCTTTCGGGCGTGTGAGTGCATATAGTCAACAAGAGGTTTTTGTGATGTTGATATGAGATCCCTTCAAAGTTTGTATTCATATAGGTAGCCTCCCAGTGAATCATCCAACATGTCGGATTGCAATGCCAGGCTCAACTTGTCAAGTTGAGTGAGATCCATCCGCAGCTTGATTCCTTTACCTGTGTGCAGGCATGGCACCAGAAAAACACCAAACAACCAGATCATGTCACTATCTATATAGGCTTACAAAGGCACTTTTGTACATTTCGAGACTTGGAAAGTCATAGAACAATCTTAGATCGGAACGATAGTGTTGCAATGCATCCAGACCCCAGTGTGCAAAGTTTGCAGGAGAATGGCGGAGCTTGGGAACAACCCCTAGAGTCAGCAACCAAAGCATATATAGGCTCTGAGCCGAGCTCGGGAAAGGAGTTTTGCATGATATATCATGATATATCATGATATTCAGTATGTTTCAGTGCCCTGTAACATCTGAATTTTGGGTCGCTCAATGCCATGGACAGATAGGTAAGTCGGAAGGTGTGCCATAGTTGAGTGGATGCAAATTTGCAAAAATCGCTCGCGTTGTTCAACATGGTAGGCCAGATGGACATGCAATTGTTGGTTGATACCACCGAGGTTCCTCTGACTTGGGTGTTTCGCAGTGCCTTGGCAAAACGGTGAGAAAGTAACGGATGACAAGGGGTGACAGTCTGCAGCCAGCCGCAGGATACCGTGCACAGCAGGTGGTAAAACACCCATAGAGAGCCTTGGATGATGTCTAAAGATTTTCAAGCATATTTTAGAGTATCTAAATCATTTTGGACTCAGGTGAGTAGGATGTATGGCATCATTCTCCCACTTTCTTTGATGCGCTACTCGTGTTCCTGTCGAGCATGGCTTTGAAGCCCAGGAGTGATTTTACACAATGCCCACATTTGCAGACTTTTGTCCGTTGCGGGCCCCATCATCGCGCAAAATTATGTGTCCTTTCTCCAGAAGTTGCTTGGAGGGTACAATCGTCAGGATTTTCCCTTAATTTAAACTATAGGAGTTTGAATATTCCAACAGCATCCAACAGCCTTGATCACAGTTCACTACGAAACATACCACTTGAATCAATGCAGATGTGTGTGCCATTGAGGATATTCAGAAGCTTCACGACATTTGGTCAAGGTACAGGGATGACCTTACCTGTCCTCAGTATGACGAGAAGCCAAGTTTCTCAGAAGAGGAGCTGTGCACGCATGAGGGTCTAAGCAAACAAGAGCTTGACAGCAAGAGTTTTGGATGGTTCTTCCAGACTGCGCCATGTTTGAGTCGAACCACCCCAAAATGATCAGCCGACCCCAGATGCGAAACATCGAAAATGCAGATTTGGGGTTCTGTAAACCTTTGTAAGCCATAGTGATAAAGTCATAAAGTATCGTTATCACACTCGGTAATTAATGCATCCCCTGGGAGTAAGGCCACATGAGGTGTTGTCCTTTACCCGAATTTGCACTAATCCTCTTAAAAAACAAGGGACATAGAGTGAAGTCCGGTGAAGTCCTGCAAATGACAACAGCACAGTCGGTGCTCAGCTTGGCAGTGGTTCGATGCAGGGTCAAATCCCTACAAGACCTCACTCTTGACGTGGCTGAGACACTGAAAGTGATCCCAGATTAACTGCCACACAGATCATCACAGGAGCTATTTTCATAAATCTGTGATAATGTGTGCCAAAATGCTTGCCAGAAGCTCTTCTCAGGTGCATTTCACACCCCGAGTTGCGCCACTGGAAACCCACAATCCTACATGAATATTTTCATGAAATCATTGCGCCAAAGAGTTGCTTTCGCAGGATTTTGAGACCTTCTACGCCATGGCGCAGAAGGTTGTTGATGCCATGGTTGATGAGTATCACGTTCCCATGATTCTGGATCAAGCTACCATTAGCAATACAAACAATCATGGTCATCCACCACATGCTGCCCCTTGTCTTCAAGTTTTCTACCGGGAAAAAAAGCACAAATGGATTCAAATGGTATCAAATGGTCACTTTCTCTAAAGGAATCATCTTGGAGATACATATGTAACGGGCCGATTGGGTTGATATTTCCAGATGCAGCTCCCAAAGTGCTGCGAGTGGTCTAAGGACAACCTACGATTTGACTCTGTTTGGAGGAATGGCCAGCGTGTTTGGGGTGATGAACTTGCAGCAGCCCGAAGTGGGGCCTATGTGTTGTGGAGAGAGGAGAAGACATCCTACCGTAGTTATAGTTGTTCAGTGTCATTGTCTGATCCAAATGGTCCCTCGGTGGCACACCTTCAGCATGGTGGTTCAACAAACTCCCAAAACGCACTGTGGTAGCAAAGACGCAAAAATATATCAATAAAAACATGCTCAGTTAAAAACAATGCGAGCTTCCCTTTTTTTGGTCAGAGCCATTTGCAATAGCTTCTGATACACTGGGAAGAAGCTCAGTCCTTCCGTAATTCGCTTGACTTGGAAATGAGAGGCAAGACCTCCTTAACACCAGTATTCAGACATATCTCACTTTCTGCGTGTTAGTAACAATTTGCATTTCTCTGGTCACATAGTCATGCAAATGCATATGAATGGCTCTGAATTATTGTTTCTTTGTGCCGCTTTGAGGCTATGAGGGAGGCGAGGTACAGTTCTTCGACCGATGGGGAGCCAGACGCCCTGTAGCTAGCTATAAATGCGCTGCTGGTTGTGGCATTGCGTTCTGTGGGTGTCACAAAAATATCCACGCCGTGACCGGTGTGAAGCGGGGCTTTCGTTTAGTTCTTCTTATTTGGACCCGGCCTCCCGGTGTTCGCGTTCCGGAAGGGCAAGACCAGGTCTGCTACTTTCGGCCTGGCACTGGCAATTCGTGCTGGTTGCATACAGCTGAAATTCGACACGGCCTTGCCCGGCGTGGGCGACACCAGAAACTCTGGGAACCTGATGAGGACTTTGCAACCTGCAACTGCACTGCATGCAGAGGGGAGAGACGCAAGATATTATGGAAAGAGTCTTGGATGAACATTGCAAAACGATAAAAAAACAATATAAACAATGCGGTGGCGATCGGACTCTGAACTTTTTGAACTTTTTTTTTCCTGAAATATCTTATATTCTGCATGCAGAGGCCCACAAGACTGATCTATAACTGAGCAATTTTCGATATCTCCCCAACCAAGGATTGCCTACAGCGAATGCAGGAGTCCAAATCCACACCGAGCACCAGTGCTGCGACGTCACCCCGTACACCAGGAAGCCCACTTGAGATCGGACACATCTCACTGGAGACCCAACTCATCCAGCCAGCTACGCAGTGTGGACCACATGGTCGACATGACCTACCAACTATCCTGACAAAAGATGAAATTAGGACTGCGCTTTTGCAGGTCATGATGACTTGGGATCCTACTCATGTCACCAAGAGAGCAAAGGTACCCATTCTCATTCAAGTAATTCACCCGATTCTGTTCCATCCACTTCTATTTACGGTATATACTTTCTTCGGCAGTTTCTTGACAGCGGACAACTTGCCGGGGACTGCGATGTATCCGCTTCAGTTGACTTCCCCTGACTTTCAGGACCTTGCATTCGATTTGGTGGAGGCCCCGGGTGGGAAGTGACTGTGAAGCTTCAAGCGCTGTTAGTACAAAAGATTTTGCATGCCAGACGCTGCCAGACTACACATTGAATAGCAATAATAGTACCACAAGTAGAACATGGCTCACATAGCTTCAAAATTGCTTCAAGCCCATCGCTTGTGCAGGCATCGCGACGACTTGGGTCACCCATGGTACAAGAAGAAGCCGCAGCTAAGCAAACTAAACAAGTGCTCCAAGAAAGACACAGTGTACAGTATTAAACAAATACTCGATCATATGAATATGAACAAAATAAACATTAAGCCACAAATACGTAAGCATTTGATGTCTCATGCAGCATCTTGGATTTACTCAATTTTGGTTGACTTTGCTGTAACAAATGTTGAAAATTTCTGGAGCACCATGGTACCACACCCTCCACCTTAGATGGAGCGTACACGAACCATGACAAACACCACATCAGAAACTTCTCACTGCCATAGCGCTTCAGGATATTCTCAGAACAAGACTTCAAAGACTTCAAAGCCATCTCGCAAAAAGTGGTAGAGGCAGTTTGCTCAGACGATATGGGAACCTGTGAGGACCAATGTTTGCGTGACCTTTCACGGCAATGACCGAGATTTCTTGAGCTCCAGTCATTCCTTAGGTGATGTCTTTGAAGTTCAATCGGCCACTTCTCCTTGACCAAGCCGCCGTGAATTGCACGAACAAGATTGGGCACCCGCCACATGCTGACAACGTGCAGTTCGACTCAGCTCCTTGCCCTTGCAAAACAAAACGGCAGAATATCAGCCTCGGCTCATGGCCATCGCATTGTACATGTGGTTTTCATGTTTGCCATTTTTGCAATTTTTGCCACCAGCCTGAAGGTTTGGTGGAAGGGGCGGCAGATCCAACAGCGAGATGAGGTGGAAGCAGCACAAGCTGGGGCTGATGTGCTGTGGAAAAGCTCAAAGACCACCAGCTACAGGAGACGCAAAACCGGCATGAACAATAGCAATTCATGCACCCTTCATTCGAGAGGTAAAGCAAGAGAAATAGAATCGAACTAATCAAACTCTGAATTGCACCGTGCTACACTGAGTTTGCCAGAAGCCTTCCATGCTTGAAGGAACTATAGTGCCTCTATTGCCTTGACAGAACCGAACGAATATGGTGGTGGGGAGCTACAATTCTTTGACACCTGGGGCATCACCTCCATGTTTCAGCTGACAGCTGCAAGCTGTTGGAGCCTCATGAAGTGCATAGAGCATGCTGGAGCAAGGTGAACGTAGTGCATCAAAGCTTTTGTGCTTTTGCTTTGCTGTCCGAAATTTATCTGAATTTGCATTAATTTGAACACGTAGATTTGCATGGTTTTTGGTCGATGCCTGGGATTTCGCCAGCTGCTAAAAAGCCACTGACCTCTTTTCGATTGCCAGCTGGAAGTGGTGCCTTGCTTCGGGTTGATGTTCGGTGAAATTGGAATGAACTAAGCGAGGTCCGATATCTTCGATTTATTTTATGTGTGTTTCAACGCATCTACTGCTGTAACTGACTGTATGCGCTTTTGTCAGCAAGTGCGAAAGGTGTGGCTTTCTGTGGGTGCCAGAGAAGTATCCATGCCGTTACTGGAGTCAAGTGGGGCTTCCGACTTGTTCTACTCGTTTGGACGCGACATCCTGAAGCATCCGTGCCTCAAGATCAGCTTCGTGTTTGCTATTTCCGTCCTGGCTCTGGCGAAAGTATTTGGCTGACACAAGACGACATTGTAAGACATGCAAAGGACAATGAAAGGAGGGAAAGACATCGAACGAAAGATCTTTCCGAGTAATCAGATGAAATGGTCTTTTCAATTCTAGACGTAAATTTGACAATCGGAGCACAATGTGCACGAGTTTTTGGCCTGATGCGAGTATTGGATCTCTGACGTGCTATGTGCTCAGAGCAATTAATTCTTTCACATTCTGCAGCGAGCTGTTTCCAAAGCGGCATCCTGACCTTCGGAGTTGTGACGAGCAATGCCAAAAAAATGCAGTGTCAGACAATCTACATACATTTCCAATTGCATTTGGAAAATCATTGGAATCATTGGATGATAATTGGTATCATGGGTAGCCCTGCAACCCTTCAGGAGCTCTTTGAGCTCCTGCTGCAGGATGAAACAAAACCTTTGCAGGATAGCCACACTTGACAATTTTTTTCAAAAAACGGGACTCAAACAAGGCATTTTAGCTTGATGCACTTTATTAATTGTTTTTTTTTGGGGGGCCCATGACACAAGTTGATTATGACTCATGACTTCTAATGTTTGGAAATGCAAGCCTTGCTTGAAAAGTCTGTCACATCCTGCCAGTTGATTGGCCCAAGTCTCACAATGATGTGTCGATTCCACCCAACAAAGTTCCAAGCAGCTGCTGTAAGATGAGTTTGGTAATTAGTTTGGTCCAGCTTCAATCACAGGATCCGTTAGTGGAAAGTGCAAAACGAACCCGTCTTGTTTATTATCGTCACCATCAACATTCCCGTATCAAAGCTGCGACGCCATCATGGACCCAGCAGCAGTAGAAGAATTCCGGAAGCTAGAGCAGGAGAAGAACAGGTTGGAAGGAGAGATTAAAACTCTTTATGAGTATTTGACAGAAGACGGCTTCTCGGTTAGATAATCGAGTTAAATCATGCTAAATTTCAGGTGGACATATCACGGTTGCAGTCAATGTACAGCTTGGGTGTAAACAGCTACCAACCCATCGACCCCTGTTGCTTAGGTATGCCTGGTGTTTCCGGCCCTCTTGTTGATGATGAAGGTTTTCCAAGAGGAGACATCGATCTCTATGCCGTGCGTCAGGCTAGGAACAAGTACGTTTGTGCTCAGACAGATCACATCGAGATCATGCGGAAGATTGAGCAGGCCGGACATTGAAAGACACGCAAGCACAGGCACAGTAGACACGGAAGCAGAGTCACAAAAACAAGACCATGGCGCAATGTCGGAAAATGATGGAAACAGGGGGCGCATTTTACAACATTGCAACGCACTGGCCTAGAAATGAGAAGGAAATCTTTCATATTTGTGCTGTATATTCTTTTCTTGTGGCGGCATTGATCCCTGCCCAAGGCAATTGCAGCCATCCACGCAACAACAAAGGTTGATGTACCGCGAGAAGGACCGGCCACAAAAATGGAAGAGGATCTACCAGAAGAAGAGAACGAGAACGTTTTCTTGCAGGTCAAACTGACCACCCCTTTTGCAGCCTTTTTTGCAATTAACACCGTACCCTAATTGTGTGAAGTGTTGGCAGATGTTGGCAGATTCTCAGGTCGTAAGTCTCACCTGACTGTGCACGTGAAACAACAGCAGTGTCTTGTGGCTAAGGCAACCATTGATGAAGTCAGTCAGGCGTCTCCGGCAGAGGCGGCTGGGCTACGAGTCGGTGATCAAGTTTGCCGTTTTGGACCTGTCTCCATACAGGACTGCCCAAGCATCCATGCCAAAGGTGACATGGACCCAACAAGAACAATGAAGAAGAGCATCAGAGTTTCAAACCCCGGAAATGTAGGACACTGGTGATTTAAATGCCTGCTTCAATGCCATTCGCGAATTGGTGCCGCAAAGAGTTAACACTGCAATTAGTGTGGTGGTGCTTCGTCATTGGCTCAGATCGGCCCATCAGATCCTACATTAAGAGAGATTAAGCATATCAAATTTCGACTGTCAACTGTCATACTAGTAGGATCCTGCCAGATCGTGGAACGTCACAATTGTCATTGAGTGATGGTGAAAGTGCATTGTTCCTTTGCAAGATGACCACCGGAGAGACATGAATTGACGAGGTGGGGAACCACCAGTCAGAGCAGAGCTTGAGTTGGTGCCACGACAATGGCCTGGACGAGGGTTGCTTGGGTGCCATATGGCACCCAAGCCATGAACTTTTTTTTGTGATTAGTCATCAGTCACAGTACAAGGGTAGTACAGGGTAGCACCCAGCCTCGTTCAATTTAATTGCTACTACCTTGGCTGCAAAGTGCGTGTGACTTTGCAGAACCCTGAGCCATCAGTCTATTCGTACAGCATCGCAAAGGGCAGTGAAGGCAAAAAAGAAAGCTCTGCCATCTTTGTAGGAAAGAACTGGCCAAAGAATTGCATCACAGAACAACAAGTTGATAAAGTTGACACAGGTGACACAGCTTTGAGATGCAGTTGAAATGCACGGACGCTGATAGCTTCAGAATGATATGATTTGAGGCCGCAGCAGGCTGTCCACAGCCCCGATTTAGCCTTCGTGCCTTGACCAAACTGAATCTTTGGGCTCTGACTCCTTTGAATAATTTGGGATGCATGGTCTATGTTGGCCTATGATGGCCTAGTGCAGCACCTAGTGATTCAAAATCCCAAGGCCTGCTCTTTGCACCATCCCTTCGACTTGGAATCGCGTGTCCGAACCTCGGATATGACTGACTGAGACCTGTGAGATGACGTATGCCGCATGCCACTTTTTTTGATCTGTGGAAGCTCAGGTGCCCACATCTCAAAAAGACAAAGGCATAGTGAAATGGTTGCCATGGTGATCCATGGTCATAGTTCGGTTATTTGTGCCTGATCTCACATACGTGGAGCCTGTGGCGATGGAGTGGCTCAAGCGCCAACCATTTGCTAAGCGCACCAAGTCCGTGAGATATCAGGAAGCTGTACCCTGTACAGACAGCTCAAGCAACCAAGTCAGGTCAAACATTGCACGAACTGCACCGCAGTTTGCTGCCGATAGAAAATGTGTCCAAATGGCAATGGTGTTGCACTAGTGCGGTGTGGCAGGGGCTCTTTGAAGCGGACTTGCAGCATGTCCAGAGATGCTCTACCTGTCATTTTCATTCTGCCAGTGATGCAATATATGATGATCGGACGAAAAAGCAATCTATATGTATCTTTGCAGTACATACAATACATACGTAATCATACATACTTTTTTCAACATAGTACTAAGGTTAGAAAAGCAATACATTATAATATATTAACATAGTTGAAACATTTGGATTTATGATATATCACAGTCAACCAGATATACGTAGTATAATTATCAATTTGAATATATTTGAATAATATACAGTTTGAAGCGTATAACATTGGTCCGCGTTGAATGAAACACTCTACAACACGGTAAAACGGGATAAATCAACGTTCTCACGGGAGGTCCCTACTTCCTGCGGTGGACATAGCATCGGTCTGGCCAAACTGTTAGGAGGACCACATGATGCGCAACGTAGGCAAACCGCTGGACTCAGAAGATGTTTTTTTGATTTACTTTGTGAAGGAGCAAGGCACCCCAGAGCTGTATACGCTCAAGCTGCTTTCCCTGCATGTTTGATTCATTTTGATAAATCGTTTCAGCTGGTAGCAATACACTATTTGTTTGTCGCCGCTTGCTGCACCGATCCAGTGCCAGGCTCAGAAGCTTCGCTGGCGTGGAGGCATCGCAACCTTGTGCTGTGGCAGACTTGTTGTGATGGAGGGATGTGTGTCTCAAGTGTGTTTGTTTGTGCTTTTTTTCTCGTATCGTTTTTGGAATATGGATAAGGTCAGTATGTCAGTCAGGTATTGGCTTGCCATTAGTTTCACAGTGCTCAACCAAAGCATGTAGGTCTTTTGACCGCGGTGGAGTTCGAATATTTTTCTGTGTTGCTTGGTGCAGCATTGTGATGCCACCAGCAAATTTGGTATAGATTCTCAGCGAAACGTCTCCACGGACCTGTTGGCAAGAGTTCCACAAAGTGGTAGCAAATATACCAATGCAAGAGGAGAAATTCTTTGAATAGAAAATTGATCAGTTATTATCCTAGTCATACCACATCAGACCACTGTATCCCATGGTCCAGACGGGAAGCAAACTCATTTGTTAAGATGCCAGCTTTTGAGTGAGTGAAACTCAGGCGTGAAATTGGCTTGGACTTGGAAACGGCACGAAAGGCGGGGTGTTATTTTGGTTGGATCGCAGCGTCGCTGGATGTCTCAGCGGCATTTGGCGGTTTGATGCAGCGTGGTTTTTACTGTAGAGGCTTTCAGAGCCTGCTTGGAGGTGCGCTTTCTCTAGATCTGACCGTGTCGGTGAAGTATTCAAAAACATTTGCAAACAAGATAAAATATCACATGAGAAGATGAAGAGTACAAAGGTTATGGCCCATCCCATGTCAGCCATGAAATCCACACGTTTTCACGTTGATGTTTGTTGATCCGACCTGAACTGGTCTTCAAGCCACTGCTCAGGCACAAGCACGGAGCCAGGCCGGTGGTCAGCCACTTTTGCCATTGCAGGAGTTCAGTCTTGGGCTTTGACCTTTGCCAACTGCCATGAAGACATGCCAACAGTTTCTTGCGCCAAGCAGAAGATTGCCATCCCCCTCCATCAATTTGCAAGTTTTTTTCTTTTGCACGAGATTCCATGCATTGGGAGGCTGGCCTAAGTCTTGTACCCATTTTACAGACGGCCACATCTTGCGTAGAGAGTTCACTCTTGGCAGAGGCTGCATGCCGTCACGGCTGCGAGACAAAATGATCAAAATGCATGTGCTATCATCTCGTTTCCTGACATCCCGAGTGAGCCAGGCATTGGAGGACTGTGCCCGAGAAGAGATTGAAGATCCTGGCTTTGTGCTGGAGGTGAAGCTTCTCCTTCCAACATACCAGACTTGGGTAATGTCATGCACATGCAGCACTTGCTGCTTTGTTGCCCCAGGCTCGCCTTGAGCTGGAGTGGCGCTCGGCCGTAGGCTGGTTGTGACTGGGCTCATCGTGCTGGGTTTTGCTGCCTTGCACTGCGAGGCTTTGGTGCAAGGGCAGCTGCTGGTGAGTTGAGACTTTTTGCGGCAGAACTGCATCTGGGCTGTGTATGGCTGTGTGACGTAGCTATCTACTTGTAGCTGAAGCATTTTAAATCACAACACCAAGTCAAAGACATTCACAGACAACAAAGTTACAAATGCTACAAATATAAGAGCAACGCATCACAAAGGCAGAGGCACGAAGGCATATTTGAGTCATTGGACTGTACTGCAGCGCGCCAAGGCGGCCTCGTGAGCTGCCGAAGGTCCGTCCATTTCATCTGAGCTTAGTGAGATCATACTGGCCTGGGCATTCACATTCCGATGCAGAGAGGAAAGCTCTCCGTGCAGGATACCCTTCTAGCACAGTTGAATGCACGAGAAGCAGAACTTGGCCATGGTGGCTTGGACCTTAGACATCCTTAGACACAATATCAAGTACTTATTGCCTCCAAGGCTGCTTCTAACTGCAACTCCATCCAGATCTCGACAATTAACGATTGGTTTGATAATGTTTGCAGCGTGATGCCAAGGAGCTGTGCCAAGCCCAATGGCTACTTTGAACAAATTGTCCAACTCAAAGCTGACAAAGAGGCAGAGAAAACACCAGGAACAACGAGAAGGGAAGGGAATCTCTGACAACATCATGACAGCTATGACAACCTGATTGTAAATGTTTTTTTTCTTTTCCAGCGATTTTGTGGGAGGCTGTGGTCTCGGGGTTTCAGCTTTCCTGCCAGCAGCCCAAAGTTGTCAAGTATCATGGCATCGTGTTGCACTAGGAGACTAGGATGATATACAGTCAGATTCGAAAAGGTTCGATGCAGGGCAGCAGAGCAATGCAATGGGAGTTGCACGACATGGACGTTGAACCCTTGTGACAATGCACCAGGCCGATGAGGAAGCAACAATCCTGGGGGGTGAGGACACGGCTTGCAGGTGTTTGTCTTGAAATCCGATGGTCTCTTCTTCGAAATGCAAATCAGGTTTCAGTCTGACACAATCGAACAGAAACAAACGGAGCAGAGAGAAGTGCTGCACATTGCAACGGTATTGAATTGCAACGGCTAGGACAACTCAGTGTTCTTCCTTCGCTTTGGACTTTGCGCAAGCCACAGCCTAAAAGAAGTTGTCTAGAGCCTTTTGATTTCATTCGATTTCCATATTTCTTGTGCTTGGATGTGTGCGGGAAACAAGAGTTGGAGTTGATGCAGTTTCTCTTTAATTGCCCCTTACTATCCAAACCTTGCAGTGCTTCCAAGGTCGTGATGTCTACCCAAATGCGGCGGAGGCCCCTAAACAGCACAATGTCTCCCAGTCCGAGCTTTCCCCCCACGTCTTGCTGCAGCAATTCACCAGGTTACACCACGTGGAATGCTGGCAACACCTCGTCTCAACGCTCCTGAGGTGAGCAAGTTTGCTATGGTCCCAGGGGTCCCAGATGATTTAAATATAATACATGGTATGATGTACGCTGTAGACCGGTGCGGAATGTGCAAATATAACGGCGTCGTATCTCATCTATATAATGATGTTTTGCATTTATTCTAACATCATTATGCAAGAATTATACTTGGGAAGATGAACCGGTTCAGTGTCATTCTACTTGTAAGAGTGGCAGCATCCATGGCGCTTTGCAGGCTTCATGGATTGTTCCCCACATTGTCTTCGTGTCACAAGCGCTTACATATGCCCGACTTCCTCCAACTGGGACGTTTGCGCCTTGGGCCTCCGGGGAGGCATAGAGTAAGCTGGACATGTTCGTTTTCGGTTAGATGTTGAAGGGATCCACGTCCAATCCGCTTCTTTCTTCGCAAGGTGGTGTGTACAAATGCCACATCCGGAGGACTCGGCAGGATGTTTAGCAGGGTCCTGAGTGAAAAACTGCAAAAATAGCATTTGTGACTGGTGACAGGCTACGTGGCTTGATTTTTTTAATTGTCTTGCAATTGTTATAAGTCCCAACAGCTCCTTTTTGCCTGCCAAGAGATTCAAACTTTCCGAACGTCTCTGTTTGAATGATGTTTCCCCGCTTTTTCTCTTTGACAGGGGTTGTTGACAGCACAGGTACCCGTATGCACTTGTGCTCGCCTATGTGATGCCCAAAAGGCTGCTTTTTCATTGCTCTGAGCCCAGTTCGGTGCAAGGTAATGTGCAAAAGTATTTAGCTCGAGTTCCCAACAGTTTCCAAGAAATGTCTACTGTAGTGGTAGATGATAGAGTGATTGTGATTGATCATGATGCGGAACAAGGTGATTTTGGTACGTGCGCTATCTACTTTTCGGGCAGTAAAGTCTTCAATGCATTTTTTTAGTTCACATACTCGGCTACTGACCGAATCTCAAATGCAATCTCTATGAAGGAGTTTTGATTGTAGCCCGGTGCAAAACACAGAACGAAAATCTTGTTGCCATACTCCACGATTTGGAATAATACCGTACGTATCAGTTCCCGTCTTGCTTTTTCAGAGCTTATCTCTGGATTACATTACACTGCACCACTTGCATTTATTTTGATCTTCCGGAGTCATTGCGCATTTGCCGTTCATTCCAAACTTGTGGCCGGAGTGCTATGACATTGAAGCAAGACGTGCTCTCAGCTCTACATCTCGATGCACTTCAATAACAACTTTGGTGATCAAAGCCTACCACCCTCACAGTTTGGGGTAGGGGATGTTTGTTGCACAACGAGGACAAGACTTCACACTGTCATATAGCCACGGGGTATCATCGTCTCAAAAAGCGAGTCTAGCCGATCTGGAAAAAGTAGAGACCACATGGAATTGTATGTTGCCCCCTGCTACAGCTATAGCTACACAAAGAGTTCAGCAATGCAGAAGAGCATGTCGTGTAGAAATTGGATCTTTCGAAGATGGATTCATGGTCAACCAGACAGCTTGGCAGGTGTTTCTTTTCAATCTTTTCATGCTGTTTCTTCTGTTAGTCTCTTTGGACTCCCAAATCTGTTCCAGAACCGAAAAGCGGTTTCGAGGTATTCTGAAATCGGAAGCTGGTTCCAAAACATCAATATTTGTCGTCAAAGGAGAATTCCAGATTTTGAGCAAAATGACAACACCGCTTTCGCAAGCTTTCGCTGCGCTATTCGCCATGGATGGCAGTAAGTTAGACGAGACATGACCGATTCCTTGCCAAATGCTTGGCTGGTGGAGGGTGCAGATATTGAACGCGAGTTGGATGATATCGGCTGCTGGGCATGGCGCGGGTGGTGACGAGGAAAGATCTGACTTCCAAAAACTGAGCACATACAGGCAGCAGGACAATGTATCAATCGATATCAAGTGAAAATGATAATGAATGAAAGAATGACAATGAATAATGATGAATGGTATCGGTTTTGAAGCTATGTCCACCTCCGCTGCCAAGGGAACATTTGGATCCGTGGAAGGGTCTGCAAAACCAAAGATGGAAGGCCTCTATGCTTATTATATCTTGTTATCCTTGTTCTTGATGCATGAACTTTCGCCAAACATTTGTTGTTTTGTGTGAATGTGCTGGCTAAGTGAGCTGGAAATTGTTTGCAGGCTGGCGGACATCGAATATCTTGATGGATCTACTGAGATGGATGTGCCCGTCTCGGATCTTCGACCTTTGCTCCCTGTCTTCGTTCCACCTCCTCGGCTGCCACAGTCAGAGGTGGCTGCCATTTGGCGATGGAAAGAAATTGGCATCAGCACCGATCTTCTTTGTCTACCCATTTCCATCATTTTCCGTCCATTTCCTCATGTTTTCTCGATAAGTCTCATTGTATCTCATTGTGAAGTTTGTAACACATCTATCAACATTCATCAATTTGGTCCGATGGCTCCACAGCTCTTGATAGGCTGTTCCAGCTCCAATCGCTCCACCCGCGAAAGACGTTGCTTGATAATAGTGGGCACGGAAAGACGGCCGGTGAGCGGATGGGCAAAAAGGGAGCCAACGATAACTGCAATCATGAGGATGACATCCATGTATAGCATGTGACCTTTCATGAGCCATGTCAAGACATACCGCCGGCCGCAGTGGTGGGATCGAGCCTTGATAGGAAAACTGTGGGCGTGTGCCTTTTGACCTTTAGTTGGTCATCACTTGCACTAGGGTCAGTGCTAGTTGTTTTGCCCGAGTTACCTCTTTCATGGTAGCGGAGCGACTGCTACGCTCCTGGGTTTGCTGCAGCTGAAGCTCTTGGAGGTGATCCCTTGGGGCGATGGCTCATGAGGCTACACCTTCATGGGATGGTGACCCTACGACCTTTGAGACGTTCTCTACGGCGGCTCGTTGGTATGAAAGGTCGCTGAAGGAGAATGAGCGTAAACTAGCTGCAAGCAGGATTTGGCAGCGCCTTAGTGGTGCGGCCAAATCTGTTGTGAGGCATCTGGATCCTGGTGACTTCGATGATAGCAATGGTCTCACGAAGCTGCTCAACATCTTGCGTGAGTCTCCTCTTCAGAAGTTGCCGGTGCCGGATTCCTTCAGCAGATTGGAACGATGGTCACAACTTCGACGTGGACCTCAAGAAACTATCCCTCAGCTGATCGTACGTGAAGAAGATCTGTTCGTTGAGTTGCAACAGGCCCTTAAACGGGCACGAGCTGAGCGAGCAATGCCATTGACGAAGGCAACAGCTGCGGGAACGTCGAAGCCGGAGAGAGATCCATCGGCATCACCTTCCGGCTCTCCTTTGGCCGGTGGTGGTGAACATGAAGAAGATGATGGTGTTGGTTTCGTGGCTTCTCCGCCATCAACCTCTACGACTACTGGGTTCTTTGAGGACGAACTTCGTGGTTACAGGTTGTTGAAGGCTTCGAAACTGACTTCAACGGAACGTCAACATGTGTTGACATTGACGAAGAATGCCACCCACTTCGAGCTGATCCGACGTGCACTTCGAACTCTCTTTAGCGAAGAAGACAGTGCGCATCTTGGACGTGGCCAGAGGAATGTCTGGTGGACCCAGGAGGATTGGCAAGATGATCATGAAGCCTACTATGGTCACAACGACTACGAGGCCTACTTCCAGGACTACTCCGAGGTGTTCTATGACAACGCTTGGGACGAGTGGCAAGATGACTCGACATGGTATGGCGATGACTGGCATACGGAGGCAGCGACAGATGATGCGTCCGTACAGCAATCTGCGCATGATGAGATGGATGACGTGCCTGAAGACCTACGTGGACAAGTTCAAGAAGCTTATGCCCTATCTCAGGAGGCCAACAAGACGCTGTCTCAGGCAAAGGCGGCGGTGGCAAAGGTTAGAGCGGCACGTGGGTATTACTCACCTGAGTCGTCATCCGGAAAAGGTATGAGCCCAACATCCTACAAAGGATCGTCCGGACCATGCATCATCTGCGGCAAGCCAGATCATCATACGTCGAAGTGTCCTGACAGATTCTCGTCGGGATCCAAAGGAAAGGGCTTCGGTGGCAAGAAGTCCAAAGGAAAGGGCTATGGTGGTGGCAAGCCTTTTGGGAAGAAAGGCAAAGGTGGCAAGAAAGGCAAGTCGAAGGGCAAGAGCGTGAACTATGCTTCTGGCTATCCCTACGCCGAGGACTATGTGCACGATGGCTATTTCGTGAACTCCGTGAACCTTGACGTGTATGTCTTGTCCCTTGAGAATCAGGAGGTGAGTTGGCGATCACCCCACAAAGCCTTGGTCGACACTGGTGCTACGGAGAACGTGGCAGGCATTGCATCTATGTCGCGTCTCTTGGATTCGAGTGGCTTCCAGTATAACGTGGTGATGAATGACAGGCCTACTTTCAGGTTTGGTGATGGCTTAACCTTGAAGGCTACGTCACGAGTGGACCTGACGACGACGGCCCTTGGAGTGCTGAAGATCTATGTCTTGGATGGGACTGGTGAGCAGACTCCCTTGTTGATTGGGGCACGTGACCTCTTCGATCGACGAAAAAACATTGACTATGAGGCCCTGGTTCTTTGTTGGCGAGATGACATTGATCGAGATTGGGTGTCTCCGCTGTTTAGACTGGACAGTGGTCATCTGTCTATTGAGCTTGGTCGGAAGCCACGCCGGTATCATCGACTTCCTCCTCCAGATGGACATGACGGACGAGGACCTCAACCAGATGACGGCGGAGATGGCGGTGAAGATGGCGGACATGGAGATGGCAATGGACGACCACCCAAGGTCATTCGTCATGGAGAGCCGGATTCTCCTATGCCTACGGCTGAGGAGATCGAGGCAGCAGATCGCAGAGCCGAAGAATGGATCAGGAACAAAGATGCGAAGGACCGAGCGGCAGCAGCTAAGGGGGCTTTGCCGAAGAGAGCACCAGCACCTAACACACCATATTCACCCTCAGAAGAAACAGTTGAAGATGAAGGCAAACATGATCATGATGGTGAAGATGGTAAACCTAGTCAGTCAAATGATGCTTCACACTCCGTTCTTATGGTTCAACATGTTCCCTTGAGTCCGCAGTCTTGCAAGAGAGTTGAACAAGGCAGTGATCATGGTGGACATGCTACACCTCTACGTGACCGGTTAGCACGACTGGCTCGAGACCTTGATCGATTTCAAGATGGCCACCGGCACCCCAGTTCAACCGTCTCCGGACTCCGATCCCCGTCAGACGGGATGGCCATGTTGGGGATGCCATCTTCCGAAGCAGCGGTCCAACTAACACGCGACATGGAGCATGTACCCGGTGCGCGCTGCGGTTGAGTTATGTGGCGAAAACAGGTCGTCAGGGTGCTCACCGGAGTGTTGGACCGGACCCTGCAGTGCTGGATGCTGCGCTGGTCCAAGGGAAGATCATGGAAGTTCAGGGTCGCAGTCTTGTGACCACAGGCCAGGGATCCACCTCCACACATGTGAAGATATCCCAGAAGTTGGGGAAGTTGCTGATGGCTCCAAAGTCTCGTGCCGCCCCGACGAGGTCTGCGTCAGAACCACCGATTGCGACGATTGCCGTGGAGGAACCGGTATCGCCGGAATCGATGGGAGAGACGGAGCTGGTGGAGGAATGGATGGACGAAGAGATGGTGTTGAGAGCCGCGGTCCCGAAGACGAAGGCCAAGGCAAAGGCAGTTTCCAAGCCATTGGCATTGAGGCCTACTCGGCTGGGAGATGCCTGAAGAGCCGGATGAGTCAGATGTGGCAGTCTCTCAAGAAGCTTCGGAGTGGTATTGGCTCCACTTGGGATTGCCCTGACAATCACGACAACAGCACTACGATTGACACTACGAACCTCAATGCCCTTGACGGGCCACGACACAAGTTCCCGGATGGAACTATCAACTATGAGGATGAGGCTATGGACAAGCCCCATCCAGTGGAAAGCTATGTGAAGGAGAAGGGCGGCTTTGATTGGATCGGCCATTCTGAGCCCTGTGAAGGAGATGTTTCATTCAGTTGGCAGTCAGCTGGATGTTATGGAAGTGGCCTGTGCTCCAGGTTCTTCTTTGACTTCGTGCTTTGAGGATGCAGGCTACTATGGCATGAGGATCAAGTACAAGAACGGCTATGACCTGGACAAGAAGGCTGGTACTCTGAAGTTCGCCGAGGTTGTGAAGGAGAAGGAACCAAGGTTGACTTGGGTGTCACTTCCATGCACAAGGCTATCACCGCTTCAGAACCTCACCCCTCGGACAGGGCTGCAGTGGATTGCTTTTCGCAAGAGGCAGCAACAAGACTTAAGGCGAGCAGATGAAGTGGCTTTAGGTTTGGAGCCCGCCATTGAGAAGGGTGATGACTTCGCGTGGGAATGGCCTCGTGGAGCATATGCTGGTTGGCAATCAAAGGCGATCAAAAGGCTGCAACGGTGTATGGAGAAATATGGTCGCAAGCTCTACTGGTGCCGCTTTGATGGTTGTGCCTACGGCTTGAAGTATGACGGTGAGGCGGTCCTCAAGAAGTGGTTGGTGGCTACTTCTTCGAGGGAACTATGGCTTCATCTATCTCGTCGATGTTCCGGAGACCACGATCATCGAGAATGTCGAGGACCAGTGGCACAGGCATCGAGTTATTACCCGAAGGCCATGGTGAAGTGCGTGGTGAAGGCTTTCAAGGAGCAATGGTCAAAACCGAGAGGAAGCGAGGCTCCTTTGGAAGAAGATGTCCAACAGTATCTTCTTGGTGTGGTGGCTCCAGATGAAGGCGCAGGACGTGGGAAGATCCTTGAACAGGCATCTTCAACTACACCTCAAATCCTTGCTCTACGGCGACAACGGTTCCCTTCGGAGCTACCTACAGGCAAGAAGTTGGAGAGCATAAAGCAACAGATGCTCAGGGTACACCGGGCATCAGGGCACAGCAGCATGGCGAGTCTACAACGTCTTCTACGAGCTCGAGACGCACCTCAGTGGGCTATCGATCTTGCTGGAAGTCTACAATGCAAAGAATGTCATGAAGCACGGCAGCCACGTCCTCCACCTCATGCCTCGGTTTCCGAGGAACCCAAGCTCTTTGAGATCTTAGGAACGGATGTCTTCGACTATGTCTATGAGGTCGACGGCGGGGAGCAGAAGTTCAAGTTCATTCTGTGGAAGGACAGAGCATCAGGCTTGGTGTTCGTCGACTTGCTGAAGCAGTTTGGTGCCGGAACTGGGATTTCTGATTGGCAGCCAAGCTCTGAGGATGTGATCAAGTCCTTCACGAGATGGAACATGATGAATCCGACTCCAACGTGGATTTTGGCCGATGCTGCAACATACTACTCTTCAATGGCTATGATCGACTTCACGTCCCGTTCTGGTATTGGGCTCACTATTGCACCTGCAGAGGCTCATTGGATTATGGGATCAGAGGAGTCGGCGATAAAGCTGCTGAAGTACACGGTGGACCGTTTGAAGAAGGAGCATGCGGGTTTTGACATTCCTATGTTGTTTCAGTTGGCAGCTGGTGCGCACAATGGATCCATCGGCCCGAGTGGCTACTCTCCATTTCAATGGACTCGAGGTGGAGATGCTCAACAACTACAAGATGGGATTGATCCGAACAAGGCGTTCGGTGGAATGCTCAAGATGAAGGACAGGGCCAAATTGGCCTATGAGAAGGAGAAGGCCCAGATGAAGTACAGCAAGCTCAACAATTCTTCCACGAGAAGACCATCGAGCTACAGCACCGGAGACCTTGTCATGCTATGGCGACAACGTCCCCGACCTGGCAAGATGTCAGGAAGTTGGATTGGGCCGGTTCGACTTCTACTACAAGAAGGTACCACACTTTGGTTGGCAACAGGATCTACTTTGATCCGGGCAAAGACCAATCAGGTTCGTGGATGTTCGAAGTCGGAACTATTGACATCGACTTTGGAGGGCACTGCTGTATACAATGCCCCCGTGACAGTGGACACCTTACTGAAGGATTTTTCAGGTCGGCATTTTTTGGATATATCAAGTGAAGTGCCATCTGAAGCCAAACAAGCATCCAATTTACAGCCTACAGAAGTTCTGGTGCAACCTGATCGACGTCTACAACCTGACAGCTGGCGTCTTGATGATCAAGGCGATCTTCGAGTTTTGGTCAGGGTTCACAGCTTGCCGAGGCTGAGCTTGTTTTCACCAGATCGAGTGGCTTCATCCCCTATACCAAGGGAGGAATTGACCGGGAAGCGAACAACGTTTCTACATCCAGAGCAAGGTGGAGACATGGTGACGATTCGTGATGAATGTGAACCACGAACTATGCCCTATCGATGGACTGGCGAGACTCATTTTGAACTCCGACCAGTCAAGGCAAGGAAGAAACAATCCACAACCAAGACAACATCAACTCCAACAATACCTACACAACCATCTGATCAACTTCCTTCTGGACTACAGCAACCTGCTTCATTACCACCTACAACAGACTCAACCATGGATTCCAAGAAGAGACAACTTGAAGAAGAAGAGTTGGATCCGTCTCAACCCTCGGATACCAAGCTTGACAGCGTGTGGAACAGCGTGGAGAAACTATGGAAGATGGCGCACTACCTCCTGAATCTGAGGAGCTACGACGTGCATTGGTGGAGAAGGGACCCCAAGTTCTTGACGGAGTTCCATCTCTACAACCTCCCCTACAAGGTGCCAGTGGTTCCAACATGTGTGTTCCTGGATGTGTGCTACCGGGAGGGCACTCTGGTTCTCATGAAACCGCCGAAGGCGCTCAATTTCTATGGGATCCCTACAATGGAAGGCAATGGATCACTGATGGTCTAGAAGAAGAAGATGATGATTCAAGTTCCTCGTCGAGTACCTCTGAGGAGCTGGTTCGTGACCAAGTACCTGAAGATGTGAAGGAGGTCAACATGGTGAAGAGTCAAGACGTCTTCTACGTGTTCGAGATGGACATTGACCAGCAGGAGATGAAGCAGCTGGCCAAGCTTGGACCGAAGAAGGCAACAGTGTGGTTGTCAAAGAAGATGCAGGACAAAGGGAAGGAGCATCGATGGACGGAGCTTCCCCTTGAGCGGAAGCATGACTTCGACATAGCGCAGGCCAAAGAATTGACCAACGTCATGACCAGTAAAGCCCTTCGAGCTCTTACCCGATCGGAAATGGCGAATCTGGATCACCGCAAGGTGATGAACATGCGGTGGGTCTTGACGACGAAGTCGTCAGGATTGGCCAAGGCGAGGTTGGTGATATTGGGGTTCCAGGCTCCGAACATAACGGAGGCTACGGCTTCACCAACTCTCAGCAAGATGTCGAAGCACATGATCCTGGCCATTGCGGCAAACTTGGGTTACCGCATCAAGTCCGGCGACATCACCTCTGCATTCTTGCAGGCAAAGGCGAATCTAGAAGGTGATGAGTTGACAGTTTGGGCACCGGCCGAGCTGGCAGTGTTGTATGGCGCTCCGCCAGACTATCCAGCTCTACCTCGTCGAGTGGTGCGTGCCTTTTACGGACTTGTCCAGTCACCGAGGCTGTGGTTTGAGGAGCTTCAGAGCACTATGTTGAAGCAAGGCTGGCGTCAGATCACGGCTGACAGATGTGCCTTTATCCTTTTGGACAAGGATGGTACTCTGGTAGGTTTGGCTGGCATCCATGTCGACGATTACCTCATCGCTGGCAAGGATGGTGACCCTATGTACATGAAGGCAGAGAAGGAGCTTCGTGAGACCTACAATTTTGGAAAGTGGGAGCAAGACAGCTTCGAATTTGCTGGAACGTACTTGCAGCAAGATCCGGATGGAGTAATCCACTTGGACCAGGACGAGTACGTGACCAAATGGCTTGAGGAAGTGGAATTGGACCTGGACCAGCACCGCAAGCAGCAGAAGAAGTCCGCGCTGACGGCGAACGAGGTGTCGAAACTACGAGCGGCTCTTGGCACTTTGTCATGGAGGGCTACTCAAAGCGCACCGCAGTTTCTGGCAGATGTGAGTCTTTTGCTGAGCGAGGTCAACATCTCGACGATTGAAACCGTGGACAAGGTGAACAAGCTGGTCAGGGAGGTCCGTCGGCGGACTTCCAAGCAACGGCTATCTTTTCATTGCTGGCGAGCTGATCTTCGAGACCTTACTGTGGTGGTTTGGGCTGATGCTTCTAACCACAACAGGCCCGACAAGTCAAGCACTATGGGCATCATCGCTGGTTTGGCTCCGAAGACGATTCTCAGTGGCAGCGAGGAAGCGATATCGGTGATCCAGTGGAAATCATCGAAGACCCCACGGCAATGTTTGGGATCCAATGGTGCTGAGGTGCAGTCCATCACAATTGGTGAGGACATGGTATTCCACATCAGAGCTCTACTTGCCGAGTTTCGTGGCATCAAGTTGGAGCGCTACAAGCTGTTTGAGACGATCCGTGACGAGACGTCTGGTGCTTTGATCATGGATTCGAGAGGGATCTATGATGCTGCTACCCGCAACATGTCATCGTTGCATGGTCTCAGAGAAAGCAGGGCTGGCTATGAACTTACTTTGGCGATCAACCAAGCCACTTTGACTGGAACTTCTTTGAGGTGGGTCAACGGGCTTGCACAGCTCGGTGACAGTTTGACGAAGTGGCAGGCCAGGAAGGCCATTCTGCAATTTCTGGCGAACGGCCAGAGGTGGAAGTTGGTGGATGATCCAATGTTTGTAGCTGGTAAGAAGCTAGGGAAGAAAGCCCTAGAGCGGCAGGTCGAAGACCGCCAATCCTTCTTCCTGAAATGGATGAAGAAGATGGCCGATGAATACCATTGGCCATGGCAGGAAACTCTTGAAAGGTCAGAGGATTTTGGGGGATGCAATCATGAGGATGACATTCATGTATAGCATGTGACCTTTCATGAGCCATGTCAAGACATACCGCCGGCCGCAGTGGTGGGATCGAGCCTTGATAGGAAAACTGTGGGCGTGTGCCTTTTGACCTTTAGTTGGTCATCACTTGCACTAGGGTCAGTGCTAGTTGTTTTGCCCGAGTTACCTCTTTCAATAACCAACCTATTTATAGACCAAAGAAGCTTTTTGAGGTGCTTATCTTCCTGTATGCCCCAAATAGATTCAAATAGTTTTGTGGGTTCAACTTAGACCTTAAGGGCACGTGTTTACAAGTCGTTTTTTCCAATCATACACCAGGCAAAGGTTAAAGTTTAAAGGGTGCGTCAAGGGAGATGGTGTCAGCTGATTCATCCAAGACAGTCACCGTGCCAGCACTCTCCCCAAGCAGGAAAGTGCGAAAAAGTTGGTTTCACACCTTGCAATCAGCCATTTCGACCTTAGCCAATGGGTTGCATATGGTTACATTAGGTGGAAGAACGGACGCGGTCCATACTTGCCTGTAAAACTGTCCAACCCAGTATGCATCCTGAACAACAACATGTGGGTAAAGCCACCTCGAAGTAGCTAAACTTGTTGGGAAAACCGGCCCAACCTCAGTCAGACCTCTGCAAGTACAGTGTGACCACATTGCCGGCGGCAACTGTTCAGCACATGCGACAACATAGAACATCTTACCTGGCATATTACTTTTGAAGACAACCGTCAGTCACACCTGCAATCAGGGTGAAGATGAGCACATGGATCAGCCTCCAACAAAGAGTGTGTCCTTGAGACAGCGGATAGCACAACTTCGGGAGAAAGCTGGGCTACTCGCATCTTGTTTGAACTTACCTGCATGCAAGTCTTGTGAAGACCATGACGCAGCACCCTACTGTCGTTCAAGGACCAGAACGTGCAGCATTTGCGCGCACGCCAGGCGTTGGAGGGTTCAGAATCATGTTTGCATCATCATACAATCATACAACATATTACAACACGCTTCCATAAGGGGCATGTGCCCTTTCATCATCCATTCTCCCGGCAGGATGTAGGGCTTGCTGCGCTGCAATCAGCGAATGATGGTGTTGCCGAAGCGCATTTGGCAATGAATCAGCGAATACACTGTGCTAATGAATGTGCCTCAACCAGATTCGCCAGTGCAGTGAATTTGGTGAGGATTCAGAGTCACACTTGGTTCCAGGAGTTTTCTTATTACAACATGACTGGTATTCTAATATATTTAAATACTATATATTTCAAATATTATATTGATATCAATATATATATATAAATATATATATATATATGTATATATTTAACAGTAACAAGAGTAAATATATTGAAGGATGAAGCGTGGTTTGTGCGACTTCTGACTGTTTTTTGGAGGTCAGCAGCTAAGGTTTGCTAGAAATCATCGACTTGGTCAATGAGGCCAAAGCCACCATAGGTGATGCTGCCTGCAGTGCTGGCTTCCGTGACCTTGCAATCATGGACAGACTGCGACAGGGAGGAGGAAGCTCTGCAAAGATCAGAGCGGAGGGCCATGAAGTCGTTGAGGCTTGGGTTCCCAGAGCACCGAGCCTTCACCAAGCTGGTAGTGAAGCAGTTCGCTGTGCAATCTCGTCAACATTGCGCCTGAGTGGGTATCCGTGGCCAAATGTGTTAGAGACAACCCTAGCATGGGTCCGCCACCATAGTGCACTTGGCTTTTCTCCGATCATCCTTTTTCTAGATGAGCCTGATGAAAGTAAAGAGGAGTCTTTGGCAGCGTGCTTGAGAGATTTTGATTCCTCGATTCAGTTGGTGAGGGACTCAGAGATGCGTGCAGCTTGGCCCCAACATGGTGCTTTGTGGGACGAATTTGGTGGCCAAACCGAATCCGAATTATCGGCGTTGCTTGTTTGACTTTCAATCCAGCAAAAAATTCATGGTTTGAAGTTTTATATAGCTTGACAAGATGTTTCTTAGGATCATGATGTTTCATGACTTCATGACTGGCTCATGCTTTTTAAATCTTTTTAATGGTTTGTTGACGAAGCATGTTGAAGGTGCATAAGAAGTAGCAGGAAGATTCATGACATTGCCCTTGCAAAAACATGCAAAGTTTTGAATTTTTGTTAAACCCTCTTCTACATGGCCAGATCAGTTCAGGAAACAGATATTGAACTGCGCCACAGCCAGTAGCTACTGTTACACCGGCGGAGTGGACTGGCTCTTTTGCAACCTGGACCTTGATGAAGCTGTTTGCTTCAGCAGTGCCAGTGTTCGGGATCATTTTAGTGCGGTCCCTGCAAAAGTGTCCCAGATCGTGTACATAAATCATGAGGCCATTGTTGCAGAGGCAGAACCTGATCATCAGAAAACCTGGTTCGAGCAAATTGAGCACTTTAAGGTCTCTCCAGTCCTGAAGCTGCCATTCATTGGCCGAAGGTTCCCATCTCATGATGAAGAGCCACAGATCCTTGACCATCCTGAAGGGATTGGCGAAAAAACGCTGCGCTTTTGGCAGGATCACAATGCTCGATTATCAGATCAATACAATTTTAAAAAGAGAAGTGGTGGAAGTACATGCTCGTATTTTGATGGCTACATGAGAGGCAAAGTGGCTGTTCGAGTACAAGCTCTTGGAAATGCTATCCCTAGAGTCCACCGGTGGCATGGTTCAGACTTGCAAACGGTGGTTTGTCACCCTGGTGTCGTATCCCTCTTGCATTATATCAATTGTGGTGGATTGGATTGGTTTTCAGCCAAATATCAAATCCGTGGTTCTGAAGAGGCCAACCGGCTTTGGTTTCATGTCTTAGCACAAGAACGTGCCAAGATTGGCCGGGAGGCCCTGGGAGAGCTGTACAATGATGTTCTTTCGATTCCACCACAGGACTTAGAGACACAAATCTCCGAAGGCTTCGTGACTCCGTTACGCTTGAACTTTGCTGGTGAGACACCATGCTTATCATCCACACATCAAGGCTTTTGGGGTTGGGCAGTAGTAGGGCTTGGTGATCAACTCTATGTGCATATGCCACTGTCAGCTCCATCTGAAGCAAGGCAAACTGACACATTTGAGACCTTCCTTGGAGAGCCCATGGTTCATTGGCTTACTCCTGAGCAAGGTATGGAGGTTGATTTGGATACAAACAACTGTGAAGTTCCTGTGTTTGTTACAGAGATCCCGAAACAACGTGGCTGTTTGGTGCTGGATTTGCTTCCAGGCTCAGAGACTGAAATTTGCTTGGCTGTGGGCACCGCCGTGCCGGACAAGACTGCAAAGCCTAAGTGGGTGGCCATGAGTGGATGGTCAAGTGAGTCAAGTGGATGGAGATGCCGTATTGAAACACAAAGATGGGCAGAGTCCAGCTCAACAGTGGCAATTTGGATAGCTGCTATTCCAACACCTGGTTTGAGCATTCAAGCTCTGAGCCACACTGCCGTGACATTTCAAGAACTGACCATAGATTCAGTACCATCAGTACCGCTTGGACGGAAGTGCAGTGCTCATCTTGTATTCGAACACGAAATGTCCTTACTTTCCCCCGAGCTCCAGTTTGCATACACGACATTCTATGCTGCCTACGAACGGATCGATGGAAGAGCAATTGCTGATGAAGCAACTCATGGCCAGAGCATCGAACTGACATATGCCGAAATTGAATTTGCCCCTTTCTACCAGCTGCTGACCAAGGTGGCAGAACCTCAGCCAGGACTGATGTGACGTCAAAAACCTTGAAAATCTTCAGAACATCCAGAACATCTCCATATATCCCTATCAATGATGCAATGATCTCATGGCAGCCTAACACGCCTAAGCATTATGGACCAAGTCTGGAGGTGAAGTATCATGAAGTGGGATTTTGCAGCAACAAAACTACTTGAAACTTGAAACTTTGCCCCTTTCAAGAGTTCCCTTGGGATTTGTTCATTTGTGACTCTTTCATCCCTTTTCAAAGGGAGTTTGTAGTGTTCCATTGGTATAAGGAAGCCGATGACCATAGCCATTGGTCTTTAATTTTTGTCTCATTTCATAGTGGTTCAACACTAAATATCGGTGTTTTGGAATATAGAAAACAGTTGCGATCATTTTTCATGACCGTAATGGGGGTTTGACACGGTCATTTTTTTCCGTTTTTTCAAGAGTGGATCTCTGGCAGATCTATGCAGATCTGGCAAGCCAAAATCCAAGTTTGGATAGGAGAAAGCTTCCTAGACCTTGGCAGCGGAACTGGCCGTGCTTTGCTTGCTGCAGCAGTAGCCTTCCCATCGTTGAGTTGTTGCGCAGGCTGTGTGGTCAGAAGAAGCGGCGAGAAACTTATGTAGCGTTTGATTGTGCAGCAGTCCATGCGACAAATTGTTTCATCAGATGATTTCAAGTCTAAAAGTCGCAGCATGATAAGATTGATAAGTGGGTTCCATGATGCGACCACGCTTGCCACCTTCTCAGCATCATGCAGGATATGAAATACTAGAGCCATTGCATCAGACAGCGCAAACTGCTTGCGCAGCTTGTGTGGAACAGTGCGGTTCGGCAGGGAATCTTGGCAGATTTTGGAAGCGACTGCACTCACGAAAGATGTGAATTGAAGGAAAGCTGATCGCTTCGTTGACTATGTTGACTTGTCGAGGCAAGCCATGGCTCCTGTTGATCTGCGCCTGGAGAGTTTTACTGAAAATTCTTGGGAGTCCTACGGCTGGGACATTGTTTGGGTGGCATCCTTATGCATGAGGCACGGGATATGAGATGGCACAAGATGCATTGTGTCCTTTCGCAGTGTGTCGAGATGTTCGGGCAGCGTTTGGCGCGAGACCACCTCGTGCAAGGCCTGAAACCGTGAAGGACATCCTGCAGCGGGTTCTCAATCTTCCACTTGGATCGCGAATTTTGATCCTTTTCTGAGTCAAGTCAATATGGCATGGTAACAAGAATCAACAAGATCAAAAGAGAGTTGAAAGATAACAAACACGCCAAGTAAGAAATGATTAAAAAGCGCTTTGCAAATACAGTAATAAAAGTATACAGTAAACAGGAGATTCTGAAGCTCACCATAAGGCTTAATACCACTAACTGCTGTAGCAATGCCAAGGACCATGGATCCCTTTTTTGGAGATGGAATTCCTGGCCTCCAAGCGATTTTGATTCATGGCATCTGGGATCACAACATTCACAACATGTTTTCCACACCTCAGGTGATCATATTGGTCCATTGCCTTGTGATTCTTTTCGGTTGTCCTGAGGGCATGCCAAGATTTCCGTGGAGATGAGCTTTGGCCCCGCCAGCGTTTATGCGGTACGGCGCGTGTGAGAGGAAAAAAAGGGGCTCCCGTGGCACCTTGGACTCAATGGCTGTGACACGTCATGGCTGTGGTTTCCTAGGTCCAAACCACAGCAAGCTGATAGAGTTGAACCAGACCAACCAGCAGAACCTCAGAAAGCAGCGATACACTGAGGTTTCACATGGATTCATCAGGTTTCACGATGTTTTTTTTCTCAATCACATGCTGGTGATTTGTGACCAGTCACCTAAACATTCTTGCCGAGGTTGCTCCAGTCCCACTCAAGACCAATGGCTATGGGAGGCCGGCCCTTAATGATTCAAACATGTGTGGAAAGACAGCAATACTCCACTATCTCAAGTCGGGTTTCATCTCCGTGTGTTTGTTAGACCTCCTGATTTCCGAACTTCCAACTACTATTTTTTGAAAGCCTAATATGTAGCCTTGAGCTGGCAAGACCAGTTAGTGTATTAGTTTGAGCATGAAACTTAAGCTGAGTTTTTGGTTGATTCTTCGGGCACTTGGCAGCGTGCAAGCATGTGCATACTCAATACTAGTTCCCAAGACACATTGTTTCATTTACACACATGCATATGCAGATATATGTAGACAAAGATTGGTAGATGCAAGTACCTATTTGATATCCACCTATGTCAAAATATGAGTGCCTGTTGCTTGTTTGATTTTGTTTGCTTACAGCAGCAAAGAGTATGGTGTTCGCAATGTGTACTCTATTTGCTTAGATCATAAATTGTGTCCTTGGGTGACGTGTTTGGTACTTCTACCAAAAGAAGATGTATGGTTTATTGAGCATGTCCATCCAAGCTCGAGTTCCAGCAAGTCACCAGGGGCAAAAGAGACTCTACACGTGCCTATAGACATAGTATACAGATGTACAGTGATGTATACTGTATGCAGTATGTTTTTTCATTTATGTATATATTTTGAGTAGGTACTTAAACTTGTCTATGTAAAGCAGCAGCCGCATGTACTAGTACAGTATATAATGTTTTATATTTACATATATTGTGCCTGGTTGCTCGTTGTTTTTTTTCCAGAAACACCAGCGTTGCTGACTTGTGTTCGTGTAATGTCATTTGATGCTGATTTCTTCGACCACAGAACACAGAGTCCAGATGTGCCATCAGGTATTTTTTGCAAAGCTCGTCTGCCTCCCTGTAGACTTGGCAGAACTTCCGATAACGAAATGCCAGACAATTTATGTCGGTGTAGCTTGGAATGGCAATGGCTGCGAAGGAAAAGCCTTCTCAGTTTTTTGTTCTTTCCAAAGAGAACCCAGATACAGATGCCAATCCAAAGTGGTATGCATCAACAACTGCCCACAAAAGGTTAAAAAGAAACGCCTGTGAGAGGATGTCACACAGAGAGAAGTGGCCTCATGGAGGGTAGAAGTGTTCAATGTGAAGTTTGGTGAAAGTACTAATATACTTGTACTGTAATCAATGGCTTCACACATGCTCTATTTATTGGCTTTCTCCAGCTGGTCCAAGCATGAACACTCCGCAGAAAGATGAACTGTTTTCTCTTGCGTGCATCTATGAGGACAGCAAGGAGGTGGTGTTGCAATTTCCTGATTCCAAAAAGGAAGATGTGGACTATGAGATTGTCGTGAAGCTGGATGTCAGCACCCGCCATAAGATTCAGATGCAGATATCGACGCTTTGCTTTAATACTTGTTGCAGTTTTGATCAATTGAATTTTGTACTGTTATGCCTTTTGGTCCCATTTTAGACAATATCCTGCCCAATCAAGTACTTGGTATTTTAAGTCTAAGTTTGTTCTATGATTTAACGTACTTAAATAGGGGTGTCATGGATCCACACGCACCAAATGGTGACACTCGATGGACAATCTCTGATGGTTTTGGGCCAAGGTTACCAGAGCATTACCTGGCAGAGACTGAGATTGAAGTGTTGCCGGTCTATCAGACGCTCGGCCAGCAAAAACATTCCAATTGTAGTGAATCTACATGAATCTACTATGTATATATAGATATGCGTTGATATTTGTTATATGTACCTATACAGCCTATACACACAACATGCATGTTTGCATTGTTCGATGATGTCTGAAGATCATGAAATTCATCATTGAAGCATCTCAAATTTTGAATTGAAATACTTTTGAGGCTGACATCAGCGACTCTTTCACAAGATCAGCTGAAACTTCTGCATGAGCACTTGAACTCAATGACAGACTCCCCGGTGCTCTTCACTTGGTGCTTTGCTTGGGTTTAGACAGCTGAGTTGGCTGAGCCGGGGGACTTTATCATATGGACAACATAGTGTTAATGGACACAATCCTGCACCTATTGGGTTAAAACACCGTATATATATATATATATATCCACATAATATGGAACGGTCTACCTAGCAACTGCTGCAGGATTTTGTCCATCAACAGTATGGTTGGTTAGTTTCGGTAATTGTCAAGCTTGCCCGTGCTGAACTTTGTAGGGTACCATCAGTTTCAGGCTTCTTCATGCGCCACCTAAGGATTGAGTGGCTGCGAACTGAAGCAAACTCTCTACTGAAGCCTCCAGCAGCAGAACCAGCTCTTGAACCAGCTCTTCCAAACCCAAGGTTAGGAGCTTCTACTGATTCTACTGATTCTACTCTTGACATCCTTGATCTCAATGATATTCCCGAATCCGAGCCAGCAGAAGAAGCAGCTTTGTGTGCAAACTGTGTCACATCACAACCTGCCAATGTTCAGCTGCATTGCGGCCACTGGCTTTGTGCCAGCTGTACTTCCTGCACTTGGCAAGTCTATAATGCCGCTGGAGAGCAGCCTCGCTGCCCGCTACCGGGGTGCAAAAGATTCGCTACAGAGCTGGGAGCGGATTGTGCCCTTGAGCTTTGGTTAAAGGTAACCAAGCACATCCTCTCCACGCGCTTCCAGGACCACTTGATGATCTTCCGACTTGAAAGGCAAACTGTACAAAACCCTGGCATTTGCTGAAGCTGGCAGGTAGGCTTAGACTAAGATGATTGATCTTCATTCGTGTGTTTGGTCCAGTTTGCGAGGAGTCAGTTGTCTTCTGCCCGCGCTGCGAAGATCGTGGTGAGGACCGGCTGCCGGCACGAGCATGATTTGTCGCGCACGGCGCATGATTCCGACATTCATATCCATGAAGTTTCTAAGTCGTGATGTTACGCCTCAGTCCCAATCATAGAAATCACCTTCAAACTTCAATTGCATGTTACAATTGTTGCACGCTGCATCCTTTGCAGGACTTGCCGATTGTGGTGCGAAGCCACAACAGCAACTGCCACTGTTGGAAGTGCCATCATTCATTCTGCGGACTGTGCCGTTCGCAACCACATCCTGGAGCCTCCTGCTTCGATTGCCCAGGCCGCGTAAAACGAATGGCAAGGAGGCGCCCTCCACTTCCGCCGGATCTTGCGGAGCTTGCAGCTGATATGGCCGCAGCCATACGTGAGAGAGAGAAGACGGTCGCAGAATTAGCCTTGTCCTTGTCACGAGGTTCCAGTTCCTTCTGTGAAGTGCGTGCTCACTTTGAGCACACTTATAGTGCCACCTTCCTTGAGGGATTGCACTTAGTCCTTGATGATGTGGAGTTGAAGAGAGTGGAATTGGAGAGAAAAGTGCAAGACCGCTTCCTCCGTAAGCTTTCCACGGCGGGATTGGGAGAGCTGCGGCCAGCCTTTCATGGTACAAATGCAAAGAACTACTCCTCCATCTCTCAGCGAGGCCTTTTGGTTCCTGGACTTGGTTTGGGCGCTGATTTGGATGTAGCAAATGGACAAGCTCATGGCAGGGGGATTTATACCGCCAAGGTGGATGCAGCATGGCTGTCCAAGGGCTTTTGCTCTGAAGCCTCGATGCTGGTATGTGCCGTGCTCGACTGTGACGGTCAAGTAAAGCATGTTCACGACGCCATGGTTGTACAAGATCCAGCGTATGTCGTGCCTGTATTCCTTGCAGTTGGTGTTTGGAAATCGTTGATGCCGGATTTGATGACAGCGGTGAATGCTCCACGGCCAGTCCCACAGCCAACAGCCCCAAATCCAAAGCTACAAGCAAAGAATGGGCAGAAAGCAGAGAAAACGAAGGTTGAGAAGGGTGAAGCAAAGCCCAAGTCGAAGCCGTCTAAATTCATGGCCAGGTTAGCCGCTCGCAGCAAGCGGCATTAAATCATTAGGCTTCGGGCCGTGCTTCAACTTGGGACATCAAATTATTTCTGAACCTGGGCAACGCTTGAAATTCAACCTTGCTGGGCCACGAGCCAACACTTCTATTTGGCCGCTGTAGTGCGCGCAAGCGGCATTGCCGTAGGTAAGTGGATCGCTCCGAGTGCTGCGAATGTGGATCGCTCCGAGCGCCCGAATTTGGCTCGCTCAGAGCACCCTGGTTTGTATGCAGTTTACATGCATGTGTCTAGTACACTTGCCGCCCGTGGAGCGAGTGGGGAAGTCTCAAACCACATTGCAGAGAAAAGAATCATTAGAGTAAGGCATTGTAGAGTAAAGAATCGCCTCATTGTGTTCTGTTACATCTTAAGGGTTTGCGCACTGGAGTGGCCGTTTCATATGTATTACTTTTGAGTACGTAGAATCTAAGTAGAAGTACTTTAAGTTGGCCTTTGCAGCATACTCTGTAGATCTCTGTAGTACGTTGTACCGTGGTTCTTCGCACTTTGTACTACGTAGTGACGTAGTGCTACTTAGTGGTACCGAATAGTACTTTGTTGTGAGCTCTTGTATGTATCCCCGGAAGGGCGATCTTGAAGTGATGTGAAAAGGCAGGTGTTGTTTTTCTATTGGCTGAGAACATCTTTGGGCTGGTGCTTTGAATGGTCTACTTCTCTTTTTGCAATTTACCACATAGGCCACAGAATTGTGATTACTGGTGCTCTAAATTCATTATGTTTTTTATATTATTTAAAGTTAAAGTATTCTAAGTGATCCTCTGGAAGGTGTTGCTCTAGGTGATTTTTTTTTGGGTGCTCGGGTGCTCTGAAGTAGGTTTGTTACCATTGCAGTAGCCCGACAGGAGCATTGGCTCCTGAAATGTACAGTCCACGCCCTGCAAAAATAGAATGAGCCTCACTTCAACTCAGAGGACTGTGAGATTCGGAAATCAGTCATTCAATTCGCCTTCATTTTGCACTGAGTTGGGTCGAGGGATGTGTTTTGTAATGCTTCGTTTTTTTTTTCGTGAAATGGCAGCACTTGGCTCGGAGCAAGGTTTCAGGGTTTTGGCGTTCATAATGCCCTGCACATGCCACGATGCTTCAATCCAATACTTCCTGGAAATTGTGCAAAGTATTTGCTAAATTCTGTTGAGCGTTTTCTATGGCAACCACAGTCGGCAAGCAGAAGAAAGTGTTCTTTCCGTCACCGCTGATTCGCGCGGGAGATTCAACGGGCATGCAGAGGCATAAAGGCAAGGTGTGGCCACTGCAGGGTCACAAGAAAACTCAACCCAGCTATCGATTTGGTCAGAAACAGAATATCTGTTTGGAGAGTTTCTGAGGCAGTTGGGTTGGCAGGATTTTATATATATTATCATTCTATTTTTTTTTAACACCCCGGGCAATGGCACCAATCTACGACATGAACAGTTGCTTCCAGGCATTTCATGCGGGAGTTTCCTGACATGATGTGATTTTGTATATGCATTTGATTATTTTCATTCTGGATTCCGCAGGTGATGATGCACTGCATCAACGCTGCTTTCACAGCGACATTACGTAGGCCAGAGATGGCCAGAGTCTGACACCAAACTGTTTTTTTACACTGCCGACTGCCTTTGCAGGTTTGAGCGCGAACACTTTCGTGCAATTTGAAAACCAAGCCTTCCCGACAATATTTGAAGCATAGATTTCAAACAATTCCATGCTGCCACTGATTCAAGGAATATTTGATTACTCGAAACGGAG
>DF240067.1:110544-142076 GCA_000507305.1 Breviolum minutum Mf 1.05b.01 | reverse complement strand
TACACATGCCCAAAGCTGTGATAACGTTCATGTTCAAAGTGCTACGGACTGGGCTGCTTCGGTGCATACTTTACACATGCCCAAAGCTGTGATAAAGTTTGTGTTCGAAGTATACGGAATGGACTGCTGGCGTACATACCTGACACATGCCCAAATCTGTGATAACATTCGTGTTCAAAGTACTACGGAATGGATTGTGTTTTCGCCATTTTCGTTTTCGCGTTTTCGTTTTGTCCCGTTTCCGTGCTTGGCGTTTTCGCGTTTTCGCGTTTTCGCGTTTTCGTGTTCCGCCGGCGGCATCCCCGCGGCCGGGACACAGATTTCTCGTGCACAGTAGGTAAGCCAATAAGAAATGTCCACCAAGAACCGGTTCATTGCCTGTTTCGTTTGCTTGGTTGGAAGTTTGCCGAGGGTGGTGCTAAGGCACCACGTTTCTCCAAAACCTTCTGTGCCTTGGGAGTCAGCATTGACGTTACGAATATGGCAGCTGGTGAGGTCAAGATTGATAACACTGAAAATCGAAAAAAGGAATTGTGTGAGACCATAGATCTGTGCCTCGAGACCAAAAGGCTATCTAGACATGATGCTTTGAAACTTCGTGGCAGAATGCAATTCACAGCCGGCCAAGTCTATGGTCGTGTAGCGAAGACTTGCTTGGGCCATGTAACGATGCATGCCTATTCCACAAAGGGTGCAATGCTTAGTCTAAACACGGTCAATGCGTTGACTCTGTATTGTGACATGCTTGTAAATCAAGGCCCTAGATCTTTGTCGTGCAGATCATCACACGCATGGTACTTTTTCACTGATGCCAGCTTCGAGATGGAGGGCAACAGCCCGCTGTCGGGGTATGGCGGTGCTCTTGTATCTCCCGCAGGAAAGCCAGTCAGGTTTTTCTCGGGGAAGTTGGACGAAAGGCATGTAGTGTTGCTGAATCCAAAAGGTTCAAAGACGATAATCTTTGAATGTGAATTTCTTGCAGTATTACTTGCTTACAAGGTTTGGGCTAGAGAAGTGGCAGGATCTCAGCTCGTTGTTTTCATTGACAACAATGCTGTTCGTGATAGCTTGATTTCTTGTGATACGTCAAATTCAATTGCAGCAATCATTTTTAAGGCCATTCTACATAAGGAAGATGATGTCAAGGCTTTAGCGTGGTATACTAGAGTCCCGTCGCCATCTAACATAGCAGATGACCCTTCAAGACAAGACTGTGAATTCTTGAAACCGTTGCAGTGCCAAGAAGACAACATCAACATAGACGAAGTTCTTGCCAGCCTCGACCTAAAAGAAAGTGGGGAGAAGTACAGGCCAAGACAAACCCCACATAGTGACATAGAAAAAGAGAGAGTGCGTCAGCAGTTGCGAGGGGTTCAAAGTGAGTCTGTCATGAAGTTGTCCTTAGGATAACCATTGAAATGACGAGCTGTGAAATTTCATCTTGATGAAATAACGAAGCATTGGCTTAAGAAGTTGTGACAACAACCTGTATCTTGCATGAAACTTTGACATTGTAATTCTTAAGATGTGATCATTCTTCTTTCGAAAATTTTGCAGCGGCCCACCCAACAGCTGCCCATTGCCGCAGCAAAAGTGTCAGCGTTTTGTAACTGCATTCGTCGTTCCACAGGTTTCACATCACTCTATGTACAGTCTGTTGGGGCCAAACCCCAAGCCTGAAGTACAGGCCGAGACAAACCCCACATAGAAAAAGAGAGAGTGCATCAGCAGTTGCTAGTGGTTCAAGGTGAGTCTTTCAGGTGATGTTTTTTTTTCACGTGGCAATGTTTCAAATAAGGCAATGATACGTTTTCTGAGTCGATGGGCTCAACACTTCGATGTGCCCACATGTGGTATGTCAGCGTAAGATTACCCCGACTCGCTCGAAACAAACCCAAAAAAGGTGCGGGATAAATAGATGTATCTGCTGCATTGTGTTTTGTTGTGATTTGATTTAAGAACATATATTTATATCACTAGACTTGGCAAGGTTTTTGATTTGTTTTTTGTACAAACAATAATAATAAAAGGTGTTATGACATTTCTTATGTATGCTTGCCAAAGCGTAGGTTATCCCTAGGTGCGAGTTATAACACAAAATCATTCGCGACAGAGATGTGTTTATAGCATGTAACTTGATTGTGTGTAGTTGTCACATGTGATACGCTAATTCATTTTCGTTCACGTGGTTCCTGGTTCCTTATGTTTTCAACCTTTGGTGTGCTACAAAAGAGGCAGCAAACAACAAACTCCAAACTGGTTAGTTTTGGTTAGTTTTGGTTCGTGTATTTGGATTGGATTTGTTTGGTTGTTACGTTTGTTTGCTTGCTCGCTGGCTTGCTTGCTTGTCTGTTTGTTTGTTTGTTTGTTTGTTTGCTTGCTTGCTCGTTACTTTGTTTGTTTCTTCGCTTATTTCTGCATTACTATGATTCGTCAGCAAAAGGAAACGTAGTTTTATTTCACTGCGACATATCACTGAACTTGAATGTATTTGAAAAGTCACCTAGTACCTAATAGCAAGTGGTGTGTCATGTTAGTTTCGTGTCGCTTGTGTTTCCGCATGCTGCCCACTCCTTTCTAGTCACAAAAGACGTTTGAACGACATCGCAGATCGCAAAGGCAGTGTCCACAATCTGCTTCCAGCTGCCAATTGCAAATGCCGAAGCAAGACGGGTCTTGTTTATGCCTCTTCTGATGTGAAACATCATATGGCTTTATAGCTATACGTTGAATTTGAAAAANCACGTCCTATTTTTCCTCTCTTCTTGTCTTGTGCACCTTCTTAGACCTGACTCCGGAATGGTCTTCTCGTCTTTGATTGTTTTGAGCGTGGAGAGATTAATTCGTTTATTTTGTTCGATGTTGCTTCAATTGCTTGGCGTTTAAATGTTTTGCTTTTGTGTTAAATTGGAGTACATCCGTTTCTGCGTTGATTAGCTGACTGAAGGGCGAACCGCCCGGACTCTTCGGCATAGCAGCTTCCAGCTAAAAACCTGCCACAAAAAGTGAGGGCAAAGCCTCTTCTGATGTGAAACATCATATGGCTTTATAGCTATACGTTATCTTGATAAAATTTTTCTATACGCGTGCGTTGTTTTTATATAAGTAAAAATATATTGGCAGTTTAGCCAACTTGCTTCAGCCGTGTCGTTCGAGTTTTGACAGGTGCACAAAACGAGAAGTGTACATGTCCGAGTCACGCACAAATCAAGAAGTGTACTTGTCGTGCATGTTTAATTATATATACTTCGTGTGACATCTTCCAAGTATCAAGGGTGGGATGGGAGGGACCCCTTCGATTTTACATGTGCTTTGTGAAATGGGGGTATGAATCAAGATCAGTTGGATGCTTACCATGGACACTTGGAGTTTGCTAGGTTGAAGGTGACTAAGTCACGGTTTGTTCAGCCTTGGGAGCGTGGTTTCTTGAAAAGAACAGCAATCTTTCCTGCGTGTCCTCCAGCCATCACTGATGGTGGCGTTGGGTCAGCATCTGAGTTGTCGGTGACGCGTGTTGAACAACAATTTGATCAAAAGGAATTTGAGAAAGTGCAGTCTTATTTCAAGAAGTTTAGATCGAAGTTTGCAAGAACATCTGGACAGACTTGGATGGAAAAACTGGACTATGATCGTCGAGCTGCATTTGTCAAGTGGCAGAAAATTCTCATTACAAGTTTGCTTGATTTTCAAGTGGGTGCTCAATTTAGACAAATGAGACTTGCAAACCGGAGTCCAAATTTTTGCATTGAAATCTACATTGACTTTGCATACACGTGCCAATCCTATTCTCAGATATCTGACTTGGGCGAAGGGACGTGGCTATCAGGGCATCCCTTTCCGTGAGAGCGAGGTCTATGAATTTCTCAGTGACAGTGCACAGCCTTTTGCACCTACATTCCCGAAGAGTTTTGTTGGATCGGTTGCATTCATGCATTATATTCTGGATTGTAGATCTGCAAAGCCTTGCATAGATAGCAGACGTATCACGGGTTGTGCAAGTCGTCAATATCTTTTGAAACGAAAGTTGAAACAAAAGAAACCGTTGTCAGTGAAGCAAGTCCTCGGCTTGGAAAAGATTTGCATTGGTGACGTCGAGGCATCCATCGAAGAAAGGGTTGCAAGTGGTTTCTTTTTGTATATGATTTATGCAAGGGCACGTCATAGTGATGCACAATCTTCAGGACTCATTCAACTGGAGGTTGATGATGGCGATGATGGCATGGAAGGTTTTGTTGAAGCTTCAGTCACGAGGTCAAAAACTTCGTACAGCCTGGAACGCAAGACTCGTGCCACTTCTTCCATCACCTGATCGTTCTGGAGGGTGGAACACTTTGCCTCTCAGTGCGGAGGCGAGTACAGCATGGCTGCGACATTTATTATTGAAAAGTGGAACTGAGCGTGGAGCTTTGATGTCGTATGGTACACACAGCCTTAAGGCCACAGTTTTATCATGGTTAGCCAAGAGGGGTATACCTCGCGAGGTGAGGGCTGCTTTACTATCACGCAAAAAGCTGTGGATGGAACGGAAGTTGTCTATGGCAGAGACAACATGGCTGCACCTTTGAGAACCATGATTGGCGTCATCTGTGAAGTCTCGGAAGGTTCGTTCAGGCCCGATGCAACGAAATCTGGAATGCTGATTACAAGGTTGAAGCCAACAGTCGAAATTTCAACAGGAGACGTTTTGGCTGATGCTGGGTTGACGAAGGCTGGTGAACAACTGGGCCCACTTGGGGAACGGATAGTCGATGTCAATCTGGCAGAGGATGGCGAGACGGCAGTTGACGACATTGTTTCTACGAGTGAAGAAAGTGAAGACGAATCTGAACCGGAACATGATGCAACGGAGAGTGCAATTGATTCTGTTATAGGAAGATGGAATCTCGTGGTTGGCCTGGACTCACAAACAGCAGTGGTATTTGTGCGTCATTCAATATCTCGTATGCTGCATGTTGCTGCTGACGAATATGCCGAGAAGTTCATGTGTGGTCGTGAACTTAATCCAGTTTATTTCAAGTTGAGTGAAAAACCAAAAGTGTTTCATCCCATGTGTGCACAGTGTTTGAAGACTTTGCAGAAACATGCAAAAACTGCTAAGCAGACTTCAAAACGTCGTGGAAAATCTCAGGGGTGCTGCACTTAGTGAAAGCCGTTTTTCAATACATTTTGCATGTCATGACAAAGTTGTTCATCATGGAGTTTTTGTCATGAGCTGCACGCATGTGTCATTTGTAGTTTTTCAATTTGGATCGTTCACATCAACTGATTGAAGAATCCGTTGAACTTGAAGATCCTGAAGAGTCGTTTCAATTTGTTTCTTCGGCAAGTTTTCAAGACTCAAGATAGCATTAGAGCTGCAATGGCATCTTTTATCGAAAGCCAGGCAGTTCTTGAGGCAAGACTCAAAGCGGGAGGTTTTTCAGATGACGCGAAAGACAAGTTCATTGCCGCTGGTATCACGTGCTTATCTCAGCTTGCATTTATGAGTAGCTATAGCCCTGGTGCAAATGATGAAACACCACTCATTGATGCATTCAAAGATATTTTAACTCGTGATCCGTCAATTGGAGAGAAGGCCAATATGCGAAGAGTCTTTAACGAGGCTTATGCATCAGTGACTGCAGAGATGCGTCAAAATGTTGAAAGAGCCGAAGAAACAACTATCAGAAAACTTAGTCAACCTGAGCGTCATGACAGGTATATCAGACAAGTTGCTCGGCTGACAGGTGTGTCGATAAAAGGTGCGACAGAACCTGGTGACACGCTCGTGGATGCTTTTTGTTCAATGTATGAGGACAATCGCCTGCGTTTCATCGAGTGGGAAAAGTATGTTTCCAAGGACCAAGAGATGCAAGCTGAAGGAAAGAAAATCACTTCTTTTGCAGTCGACCAAGGAACGGGAAAACTTAAGATAGAAAACAAGTCACCAGATGAGAAGGCCGACACAAGCAGTGACATTTTGATGTTGCAGGCTTTGACACGTCGGTCATTGGCCATGGATCAGGCAAATTTGGTATCATATACTAAGATGCAGTCTTGGGTTGATAAGCTTGTGAAATGTAGGACGGATGAGCCGCCACCTGGATACTCATCCCCAAGCATGAGACAAATCATGCTTGCTGATCAGAAGTTGTTCATTGAGCTTGCAGACCGAACTCGTTCAGGAATCCAAAGCACGGTTGCCGGCAGGCCCTTGGACGACATCATTGAAGTGGTGATGTACCTGAATGAGGTGACTTGCATGTTGCAGCCATTGCCGAAAGCCAAAGAGGCTTCAGTGGTTCGTGATTCTGGAGGAGAGCCATATGCAAGAGTCAAAGGAGGTGGTGGCAAGGGAAAAGGCAAGAAGGGAGGCAAGGCATCACGAATGCCTTCAGATCTTGTTGGATGCCGATCTCATACAAATTCTGGATCTCCAATTTGCTATGGGTTCAATTTGAAGACCTGCAATGAAGAAGTCAAATCAGGAAGGTGCAGCAAAGGTTTTCATATTTGCGCAGTACCTCGTTGTGGCAAACATCATCCAGCAGTTGATTGCCCAAGCTTTGGATCAGTCAAGAAGTCTTGACTATCCTATGTCAGTTCCTCAGACGGAAATTTGCATGACAAGCGAATTTGTGATGCCATCGAGACTGGAAATCACAACGAAGGCACGATACAAGATGTATCACAAGAGCCGCCTGTTGAAGACAACGGCACTTTCAGTAATCAGATGTCTGAAGCAGGGCATCAATCAAGTTCATCTTCGAAGAAGCTGAAAAGTTTTCACTTGAAAGATGGGAAGGCGGTCGAACATACCATGCAACATGGGAATGCATCGACTGTGGTGCAGCAAGAAGCTGCAACGAATTCGGAATTTAATTTTGGAGTTGAACAGTCGCAGTCTTCTACATACAATATGGGTCTGCAATTGGACGAAACATCATTGTTGGCGATCGAGGCATGTGCAGGAACAGCTACATTGTCATCAGTGTTGAAAGATGTTGGATTTGAAGTTTTACCTATTGATTTTGGTAAACAGCGGAATTCTTCACATTTGCATATCATAAACCTGGACTTGAGGAAAAGACATTCATGGGATTTCCTGGCAAAAATCGCGATGTCACGACGTATGTTTCATTTCCACGGGGCGCCACCTTGTGGCACAGCCTCGAAGGCAAGGGAAATTCCTATGGGTGATGATCATCACGGACCTCCACAACTAAGGTCAGAACAGTATCCATTGGGTTTTCCGTGGCTGCAAGGTGTCAACAAAGACAGAGTACAGAGCGCTAACGCCATATATGTCAACATGGCCTTGTTTTGCTTGTGGCTGCATTCGAAATCCATAGGATGGAGCGTCGAAAATCCTGGGAACTCATACATATGGCTGATAGATATGTTCATACAGTTGCAACAATTTGGTTTTTGGGTCTTTTCCCACGCATGTTGTCACGGGAGTACGCGAAAGAAGCTCACGGCATTCTTGACCAGTGTTGTGGAACTGACAGGTTTGGAAGCAACATGTCAAGGGGATCACCCTCACGAATCGTGGGGATTGATACGAGATTGTGATTCATGGTCCTTCGCAACTTCAAAAGAAGCTGCATACCCCGTCCAACTTTGCCAACGTTTTGGAACACTTCTGGAGATGAAAGCATTGCGTTTGGGCTTACAAATCTTCAAGATGCCTATTTCAGCTTTGCATAAGGTAAGAGCTTCAGTTGGATCACAGCCTAAAATTTCAAAATTTCCTACATTGATACCGGAATTTTTGGAGACACGTAGTGTGGTGTCACAATCAGAGCCTGCTCTCAATGACAAAAGACAACTGGAAAGAGTTTTTCACAATATTCCAATTGGTGCAAAGATGTTGCGTTCTTCTACAACAAAGGGGGAAGAGTCTGAACAGCAACAAAAGCAGAAGTACATTTTTGGGATATATAGATCGTCAACTCAATTTGTGCAGGAGGCTTTATCGTTGCAGCACCCTTTCGACAGTTGCATTGGTGTACCAGACGATATCTTAAAACGTTTATCTGAACATCTCAGTAGCTCTCCTTTGGATATCATGCGGAAACGGCTGACCACTTTGCAAAGATGGAGAAAGAAAGCCTTTGAATTGAAGACGGAAGATGAGGCATTGTTTGAAAGCATGACTTCTGGGTGCAGGTCTGTGTTGCGTGGAAAGAGCATTAGCCTGATGCGATACATTGCCAAGGAACTCAACTGGCCAGACAAGACATTGTTTGACGAATTGGTGCAGGGCTTCAAACTCACTGGAGTTCAGCCTAGATCTGGAATTTTTGAAAACGATTGCAAACCCCCACAATACGACGAGGAAGAATTGATGGCCAGAGGAAAGTTTGTCCGACCGGCCTTGTGGGGAAAGATACAGTCAGAGCCGCTTCAAGAATTCTCAACACCTCTGTGGGAGATCACGCTCGCGGAGGCGCAGGAGAAGGGGTGGTTGAAAGGACCTCTTACTTTCAATGACATAAACCTCCTGTACGCGGGGGATTGGCTGCCGGTGAGGAGGTTCGCTGTTTTCCAAAAAGACAAGTGGCGACCTATAGATGATTTTAGCGAAAATGGTGTGAATGGAAGTTTTGGTTCATTGGAAAAGGTGGATTTGCGGGCATTAGATGAAACTGTTTGGATCTCGGTTGCTATGATGCGTGCCATCAAATGGGGTACGTTCAGCTTCAAACTGTCTGATGGCAGTGAACTTGCGGGTCATGTTCACAAAGATTGGTTTCAAGGTGGAAAACAACCACGTCCTATGATAAAGACCTTAGACCTTAAATCTGCTTACAAGCAGCTGGCGCTTAATGAGCTGGAATCTCGTAAGTCAGTCATTTGCTTGAAGTGCCCGGACGATGGGCAAGTATATGGATTTGCTTGCAAGACGTTGCCATTCGGAGCGGTCGCCTCTGTTTTGCACTTCAATCGCTTCGCACGTTTTCTCAGAGCAGTTTTCTTGGAATGTGGTGTGGTCGCTTGCAATTACTTTGATGACTATCCCATCATCGAAATGAGTAATCTTGTATCAAACACTTCAGGGACACTGAGAGCAATAGCGAAATTTCTTGGGGTGCAAATTGCGGAAGACAAAGATGTGGATTTTTCAATGACGACAGATTTGTTGGGCGTGACTGTGGATCTTTCTGATGAATTTTTGGATGAGGTCCGAGTTTGCAACAAGCTTGAACGCAAGAAAGATCTGTCGAAAGCTCTTGGAGAGATCATCCACAGTCGTCGTATCAATCCTATGCAGATTCCTTCGCTGTTTGGTCGATTACAGTTTGCAGAATCTCAGATACTCGGAAGGGCTGGTGGTTTGGCCTTGAAGTTTCTTCGCAAGCTGGAGAATATGAATGTTCGAAGTGTGGAGCTTCAGGACGAACAGGTGGAGATGTTTTCTTTCTCGCAGAAAAGGCTGAATCATTCCAAGCCTCGTTGCATCACCACATCCGGTGAGACATTGCCTACGCTGGTTTTCACTGACGGTGCTTACGAACCAGGTGGTGACTCTGACGGGTTGGTGGGCACGGCTTCCATAGGAGGAGTCATATACTATCATGATGGCCATCAATATCACTGCAGAGCATTTGGTTGCATCCTTCCGCGGAGCTTGGTTGAAAAATGGGCTAAGACTGGAAAGCGACATTTGATAGGCCAGACTGAATTGTATGCAGTTGTGATTGCAAGATTGGTTTGGTCAAATTACATTGATAACAAACGATGCATATTTTTCATTGATCATGGTGGTGTCATGAGTGCTTGCATAAAAGGAAATGCAAAAGATTTTTCTTGGCGAACTTTGCTTTTGAAGATGGAGGAACATGACGAACTGGCTCCAGTCATTGGCTGGTTTACAAGAGTTCCAAGTGCAAGCAATATTGCAGACGGTCCTTCACGAGGCAAGTTTGATGAGCTGGAATTTTTCATTCGCGATCATCCGGTTTGCATGATTACATCAGAGCACATGTTGGGAAGTGAGAATCTCTTATAATTGGAATGGGGAAAATCAAGATATCCTCACATGAAGATATGTGAAAGTGGCTGGTGTGAATTCCAAAGGAACATCACACATATTCAACGAATCTCCCCAACCAATTACTCAAGCAGACAAAAAGGTAATAATAATGTGCGCCATATTTATAATTAACTTATAAATATGCGTGGTGTATCAACTAATAGCTTTAAGGTTCTTCTTTTTTCTTGTTCTAGTTCTGATCCGTCAACAGAATTGTGCCAAAGTGTGTGGTTTTAAAGTGTAGCCTAAAGCATATGGTCCTTTGATTGCTCTTTTTCCTCCTGAATTTTCCAGCTGTTGATTGCTGTGAAAAACAAACACAGTGACAACAACAAGGACACAATGCAGATTCCCAACAATCGGTCAACAAGTTGTTGTTGTTGTTGTTGTTGTTGTTGCTGTTGCTGCTGCTGCTGCTGCTGTTGTTGTTGTTGTTGCGGTTGTTGTTGTTGTTGTTGTTGTTGTTGTTGTTGTTGTTGTTGTTGCTGCGGTCGTCGTCGTCGTCGTCGTCGTCGTCGTTGTTGTCGTTGTCGTCGTTGTTGTCGTTTTCGTCGTTGTCGTTGTTGTCGTTGTGGTTGTGGTTGTGGTTGTGGTTGTCGTTGTCGTTGTCGTTGTGGTTGTGGTTGTCGTTGTCGTTGTCGTTGTCGTTGTCGTTGTCGTTGTCGTTGTCGTTGTCGTTGTGGTTGTCGTTGTCGTTGTCGTTGTCGTTGTCGTTGTCGTTGTCGTTGTCGTTGTCGTTGTTGTTGTTGTTGTTGTTGTTGTTGTTGTTGTTGTTGTTGTTGTTGTTCTTGTTCTTGTTCGTGTTCTTGTTCTTGTTTTTGTTCTTGTTCTCATTCTTCTTGTTCTTGTTGTTGTTCTTGTTCCTGTTCTTGCTGTTGGAGTTGCAATTTGTAGTTGTAGTCTCTTGTTAGTTGACAAGTTAAAAAATGTTTGCAATGTCACAGCTAGCACAAGATGAATATGGTCAAACCATTCGAAAAAAACATGCTGTTGTGCAGGTTGAACAGCTGGAAAACCCTAAACGTTGAATTTTACAAGCTCAAACCATCGCGATTGCGTCGTGAAGAGGCATTGCATGCATGCATAAAATCTATTTATCGCGCATCAGCTGCAAAGTGACCAAACGGATGTTGTAGTTTCACAATCGGAGACATAGAATTCAACAAAATGACTCCAAAGAAGGTTTGAGGGTTTGTTATAACATGCTACCCGCGTGATTTCTGTAGGAACGATGAGACAGCATTTTTGTTTGCTTGCACTGTCGCTTGAGATGTATATAACACTTCTTGTTTTGTCAACACCATCTTAGTCAAGGGTCCTGTTTACCAAGTCCAAAAGTGGCATGGGCAATGACAAGGCAATGATGTGCTGGTTTGCAGCTGCGATTTGTCTACAAGTATTTGTGAGCAGATGCAAACTTCTCTCTCCAAATTCGATGTTTTTTTTTTTGGCGTTTGCTTTGTCAGCCTGCGGTGATCATTGACAATGGCTCGGGGCATGTCAAGGCCTGCATTCTGCAACTAAAATTTTCTTTGTAAATGATGGCTACAACGGCAGCCACTGGGAACTGATTTCAGGCTGGCATTGCTGGTGAAGAAGCGCCTCGATGCATTTTCCCAGCCGTGGTCGGAAAGCCGAAGCATGGCGTGATGATGCCAGGACATGTGCTTGTTGCCATTTGACAGATATTGCAATGTTGTTCACTCACCAAGGGCCTTGGTTTTTTCAGGAGCTGACAAGAGGGAATGCTATTTGGGAGAGGAAGCAGTGGCAAAACGTGGCGTGCTGACGCTGTCATATCCAGCTTGCATCTCAGCCATGAATCCGGAAATTGATCCAGTCTTTCTCAGTGTTCTTGATAGCAGTTTGCTTCCCACTGTAAGACAACTTACTGTGCACAAAGTTTTTTTTTGGCAACATGTGACATTCGACGCAACCACACACACACAATGACTTGTCTGAGAGCGCTTCCGACGCGTGTGTCAATCTGTTGGCCTTGGTCACCCCTTTGGCACTCGTTTCTTAATGATTCTGCGAGCAGTCAACACAATGTCAATTGACAAAGCATCTGAATGCCATGAGTTGATCGCGAGTCGTGAAATTCCAACATGTTTTGGGAAGTGCAGTGCTCGTAACGACTCTAGCAAACCGGACCAAGATCGAACACGGTGTCGTGAAGGATTGGTCGGAAATGGAGAAGGCAAGTGCATGAAGTTGTTGATTTGTTTAGATTCTTTAGATTCGTCCTTGTTCAGGTTTGGCATCATACCTTCTTCGATGCATTGCGTGTGAATCCTGAAGAGCAACCTTGTATTGTCAGTGAGGCCTCGATTCAAACCACTTCGTCAGTCGAAAACTTTTCTCTCAGCTCCAGCTTTAAGAGAGCTCTTCAGGCTCCTATGAACCCGAAAAAGAACAGAGAGCGAATGGTTGAGATGCTCTTTGAGAAGTGAAGTCCTCAGTTGGATCAGTTTGATGTGCTGATTCTGACCACTATGAGGGCCATATATGCTAGGAATGTTTTCATAGAAAGGTTGCAATGTACATGTCTTGACGGTCCCACACGAAGAAGCTCTTGCAGCAAGGTTTAGTTGCCCAGCAGCCTACATCGTTATCCAGGTTGGAGACCAAAGATATTGTAATTATTGTAATGATATAATATAAGTTAATTTCGTGATAGTTCCTCTCAAGATTTTGCTTGAGCGTCTTGAGGAGATCGCACAGACCACAGGTAGAAAGGCGTTTTGAGGTCTCCAATCTCGACACTGCAGGCAGTGATGTCCTTGTACTCCTCCGGGCGAACCACTGGCACAGTGGTTGACTCTGGAGATGGTGTTACGCACACCGTACCTGTGTATGAAGGCATGGGACACAATTTGAGCATGATTCTCCATGATTGGTTGATGCAGAAGGGAGTTGGCAGACTTTTCCGTGTTTTATGGTTGGACTAACTCTTGCAGGTTATGCCCTTCCTCATGCTATACAGAGGCTTGGAAAAACAACCAACTGCAAGCAGTCCGAATTGTGTAAATGACGCGACCTACTTGCTGCCTGTGAAGCACCTAAGGCTTGACTTGGCAGGTAGGGACCTGTCCGAGTACATGACCAAGGTGCAGGTCCAAGTTCTGCTCATCGACAAAATGCCAACTGTTCTCTCTATGGTTTTGCAGATGATGTAGGATCCAGTTTGTTGTTTGCTGATGGAGGGTCTCAAGCCTGGAACATGTGCAATGATGTGTGTCTACATCAGGTATATCCAGTATATCATATTTATACACACGCATGTACACCAATCGTTACGTTTACAGCTTTGGTGCGATTCGCCCAGGTTTTGCTTGAAAGCGGGTGCAGCATGAGTTCTTCGTCTGAAAAAGATATCGTGCGGGAAATGAAGGACACTGCTTTCACTGCACTTCCTCAATGCTGAACCTTGTCTTCATATTCTTCATGTGTTCTCATCAGGAAAGCATGTGCTATGTTTGCGATGGCGACTGGAAGGCAGAAGTGCAGTCTGCTCAGGAGCCATCCTTCGTGCTCGCTTGGTGTGTGAACTGCGTAGTATATCTTGACTACAGTATTTTATTTCATTAGTCTTGCCAGGTTTTATTTGAAAGTTTGCAGGAGCGACCCACAGACTACACAAAGATTTTCGATTTGCCTGATGGACAGAAGGTGGATGAGAAATTTGTGATTTTGTGATTCTGCAATGTCAGTTCAAGCATCAGAGCATGCAGCATGCCCGTTATGCAAGACTTTGCAATCAGCAAGGTCAATTTGCTGACGGAAAGATTTCGGGTTCCCGAGGCAGTGCTTCACGGTTTCACGTTGTGAAAGGTGTGATGCATGAATTGGCAGAGGCTCAGCCCATGGAAAATTGCTTGCAGGTCATGTTTGATCCAATGATAGCGGGAAGAGAATTGCCTGGGTTCCTTTGCAGAACTTACTTGCGCGCATTTTGTGGACACCAGGACATGCGAGACATGTGTACAACAAAATCTTCAAATAGTTGAGACTGTGATTTTGTCAGCCTCTGAATTCGCACTATTGGCGGGTGGCCTGGTCAGTGTCCTTATTCTGCCTCTGCCGTGTAGTTAGCAGTTTGCAGTTTGCTGCAGCTACCTACCTACCTACCTGTTTCTGATGTTGGACTCGGTATGATTCGCACTGCTCCGCGGCCAAGACCGCCCGCACTAGGGTGTGCGCAGGCCGGTTTGCTTGCACAATTTGTCGTGAACGAGGGACACATGAAATGGACGTGGTTTTCGAGGTGCTTTACGGTAATCTCTCCAAACTTGACGCCTTTTGCTGCATTTTTCCAGCATTGTTTTCTAGAGGTTCTCCAATGTCCAAGGTTCTAATGCATTGACGGGCTCTATACATCCTGTAAGGTTTTGGATGTGCTTGAAAGGTTCGGCGGTTCTCGTTCAGAACCCCAAAACCCCTCACTAAAGCACCCCCTTCCGACCCGCACCGGGAGATTTCCCTTTCTTTTTTTTTTTGCGTATTTTTGTCTTGGATTGAACGGTGCAAACGGCTATACTTTGGCAATTCTTTCCGATTTTTCTGCTTTGTGCATCCTCCAATAAAGGCTGCTGCGCAGGTTTACCAAAGTAACAAAAACCCTGCAAGGGTGAACCTTTTTCTGACAAATTTCACATCGTCTAGTTGATCCGCCATATGACACTCTTTGGGCTCTTCAGATTGCATTACTTGGACCCTTCAGGTTAGAACGAAAGATAATGTACCGGTTTTTGATAGACATTTTTGTCGAACATGCCCTAAACAACACATTTTGTCGAATTTTTCCCAAACAAAAAGCCATTCCTAACAATAATGTGCCCTCCCTGGCGAAAGTTACAGTATATTGCTTGCAATTTGACTCCGTGAAACCGCTATTGGTGATCACGCCTGGCACCTTCATTGCGGGCGGATTTGGCTAGACAATCACATGTTTGAGCTATATCAGCACAGTATACAGAGATAATAGTTATTTGCTCAGAGTCAATCAATCCTTGTGATTGCATAGTAATTAGTCGATAAGTACGTGTTTGGTGATAGCTTCCGCAATCCGCGAATTGCTGATGTCCGAGGCTTCATAAGTCTGTCTACCAGTGCATCCAGGTGTGTCTCGGGAGCAGAGTCAGGTAGATGACCAGATTGGGACCTTTCCTCCGTCCCATTCTCTACGACCATGATATGAGGACGTTTAGTATCTGGTCTGGACATCAAGTACTGTAGGGAAGAGGATTTACAGATATTTGCAACCCAACAAAGTACCACAAGTAAATTGGGTGAACTTGAACCCAATCCCAAAACATATCACGGATGTTACTCTTCATTTACAACGTGTTTAGGATTTCTGCCTTTATGCCACACTGCTAACAAATACTAGTCGTTGAAATGACAGACCACAAATATATGATGTATATACTATCTTCTTTAAACGTGGCATTACATGCAATGTAGTTCAAATATGATTCGGATTTATCATGATATATCGAACATACTCAACCTTACCGAGCCCGAAAAGACTATATAAGAAGAATTTCAAACGTCATTGTAAGATATTGTACCCAACCTGTATTACTGTATGCACTTGTGATAGCAGGTAATTCCTACTGGTATTTCAACCTTTGTATAGATTAGGCATTGTCACGAAAGCTGCGGGATCCCAGCTGGAGTTGCCTCATGTTTCTTGGCTGGGCCCAAAATCATCCAAAGCAGGAGATCTCCAGTTTTGGAGGGGCCGCTAAGATAGAGAAACACTTTATCTAGATTCCTTCCTGACAAGGTGGCTTGAAATTGGGGTCCGAAGTTCCAATCCCATCATCATCATCATCATCATCATCATCATCATCATCATCATCATCATGACAATGATAGTAATCACTATCGTCTTCACCATCATTATCGTTGTCATCGTCATCTTCATCCTTAACATCATCACGCGTACATCTTGCTATTGTTATTGCTGCTGTTGATGTTTTTTTTTGCTGCTGCTGTTGTTGTTGTTGTTGTTGCTGCTGTTGTTGTTGTTGTAGCTGTTGTTGCTGCTGCTGCTTATTGCTCTTTGCTCTTTGCTCTTTACTCGTTGCTCGTTGCTCGTTCCTCGTTGCTCGTTGCTCGTTGTTGTTGTTGTTGTTGTTGTTGTTGTTGTTGTTGTTGTTGTTGCTGCTGCTGCTGCTGCTGTTGTTGTTGTTGTTGTTGTTGTTGGTTCTTTGTTCTTAGTTCTTTGTTTTTTGTTCTTTGTTCTTTGTTTGTTGTTGTTTGTTGTCTGTTGTTTGTTGTTTGTTGTTTGTTGTTTGTTGTTTTAACTGCTTGGTGTTTGCTGTTTAACTGCTTGGTGTTTGTTGTTTGTTCTTTGTTGTTTGTTCTTTGTTCTTAGTTCTTTGTTTTTTGTTCTTTGTTCTTTGTTGTTTGTTGTTTGTTGTTGGTTGTTTGCTGTTTGCTGCTTGCTGTTTGTTGTTTGTTGTTTGTTGTTTGGTGTTTGTTCTTTGTTGTTTGTTCTTTGTTGTCTGTTGTTTGTTGTCTGTTGTCTGTTGTCAGTTGTTTGTTGTTAGTTGTCTGTTGTTTGTTGTGTGTGTTTTTTTGTTGTTGTTGCTGCTGCTGCTGCTATTTCCCTCTTGCAGCTTTTAAAGATAGCAAAGGCTGGGGCTTTGAAGTGACATACCCGAGTATGCACACGCATCCATAATCTTTGTGGAGGGCATTTTATGGGGACCCAATTTCTAGATTTGTATCCCGATAAGATAAAAAATAGCACCCCCCCAGAACCATGTATACAATGACAATGATCCCTGATGTTATGTGCACTTCTTTGGGAGACATTTTTCTTGCTTATCTAATCGTGATGTTTAGTCCCAGAACTTCCTGTCATTTGGTTTGGCAGCTGCATGTCACGACTTTGTGTTTCGTGAAAACAACTAAGCGGCAGAGTCGCTGCAACTTTTTGTCGTATGCAGGCTTGTGAGATTGATTTGCGAAGAGACCTGTTCAGCAACATTGTGTTGAGTGGAGGCCACCATCGGTATAGCCAGTAAGGTCAAGGTTTTGTTTCGAGAATCAGTGACTGCAATGATGGTTTGCTTCGTTTTCCCAACCAGGAAACACCATGTTCCCTGGGATCGCAGAAAGACTGGAATCCGAATTGAAGGCGGTGCCCAGCGTCATTTACCGAGGGTTGCCTTGTTATGTCTTGATGTGTTCTGTGTTTAAACGAGGGATTCGTCTCATGCTGTTCCAGGCTTTGGCACCTCAAAAGATCAATGTGAAGGTCGTCGCAAATCCTCATCGGAGGCGGTTTTGCAATCGATTGTCATTCAGATCTAGGCAATATGTGTACCTAGACCGTCTTAGACTACTTTGTCGTTCAGGTTGCTTGTTTGCGTATGAAAGTGTAGCGACGTGAGCCATTAATATATGAGTGCAGTCTCTCGAACTTATTGTTTGCTGCCGTTGCAGTTTCTTTCTGAATTTTGATGCTAATGATGGAGTATACTTGACGGCAATAATGCTGAGCTGGATGCAAATTGCGCCTGTCCACATTCAGAAAAGAAGTGGCTCTTTCTCCTCAGGAGAACCTGCTAGAGCAGTAGTCTGTCACCTTAACGGTCAGTAGTTTGTTGCCAGCAGCTTCGATACTCAAAAGCTTTGCAAAGCAACCAAAACTGCAGTTCTGCGTGCAATGTTTCGCAGTTGCCGGCTGTTGTGCCCGGTTGAGAGGTCCACAACGCAGGTTCTTCAGCTCGCAAAGCAAAGATACGAACAGGATGGATTCTGCTTTCCCTTGCATTTTTTCCCTGCCCAGCTCTTTCGTGAACGCTTTTTTCCCCGCTACGAAGCTTTCCGTCGCGCATGTCTGCAGCAGCAGAAATGGTCTGATTACCGTTTCAAGTCGCACTTGTTGCTGCCCTGGTTGCACGACTTACTTGTGAAGAGCGAAAACTTGAAGGAGACTGCACGTACACTCCTGGCAACAGATGATGTTGTCATTTGGTCGACAGATTGGTGTGTCAAACCCAAATCTTCAGAGCATCATTTTACATGGCATCAAGACTCTACCTATAGCAAATTTGGACAGGATGGGGCAACTCTGTGGTTGGCATTCTCGGATGTGCGAGCAACTAGTGGCCCCCTGTTATTTCGAAGATCTTCGCATCTCCTCGGCCAGCTGCCTCATGTAGAGAGTGAAGACGAGTCTAATTTGCTGGCATTCGGCCAATACATTCCTGAATTCCAAGATGAACAAAACGACGTTGACAGTGAAGCCAGTGCAAGTGATTGGAAGTGCATGGAGATTGTGGCTGCAGAATTGCATCCAGGAGAAGCCTCAGCGCACAGCTTCTTCACCATACACAGGTCTTCAGCAAATCAGGATCCTTTTGACCGAGTTGGCCTGGCAATTCGAATAGTGCGAGCTTCTGCTGGAGTTGATCGCAGTGATCGTGTCACCCATCTGTGTGGCAGAAGTGAAACGTTTGAACTAGAAGCTGCCCCACAGACGGAGTTTGGAGGCAGAGAGCTGCAGGAGTGGCATCTGTCAATGGAAAGAGAGAAGGCAATGTATTTTGCAGATCGTGAGCGATGCAATTACAAGTAGTTCAAAGTATTCGGAGGGATTGTTCACCTTGATGAAGTATTTGTTCGATAAAAAAGTACTCAAAGTTAAGAGTAGTTAAAGAATAGGTACAAGTAGTTGTCAGTACCCAACGTCACACGCCAACGACGTGCGGGACGAGGATAAGTAGGATCGAGGGGATGAAGCCACCCCCCCCGTCCAAAGTGAAGGGAGGAGGCGAAGTGAATACAGAAGTGGATCGCAGTGAATCCTAGTGTGGCGTGCTGCCAAAATGATGACGCTGAGGTTGAATGAAAATACAGTTGTCACAATCTGCCCGACCTTTCTTTGATTGTTTTGCAGGTATATAGTGTGGATGGGTGCCTCCATCCTGTCGCAATTGTCAAGTTTCAGCTCAATGTTGATCTCGTCATGAACTCAGAGGCTTTGTTACCTTGACAAGACCTTGGAAATACAGTTCCAAGGAAGGCAGAGTATGACGAGCTTGGGCCTGCGATTGTTCATAGCAAATGCTTCTAGTTTTTTTAAAGTGGTGCTGCAGAGAGTCCAACAAGACGGTGGTAGCAGCATCAACCAAGTGCCAATTAGTAGGTCATTACATTCAGTCGCCAGAGAAAAATTGGTAACTGAATCATTGCTTGAATCAGCCAGTGCCAAAAGTTCCTGCTGGTCTCAGTAATGGCCAGTCCATCAAAAGAAGCCATTGTGCTTTCTCGCTGCTGCATCACAGAGTGTGTTTTAGGACCAATATTCTGCTTGTGATATCGACTAACGTTTTGGGAAGGGAATTCTCCAAGCTCACACATTCAGCTTTTGCTTCTCAGGCTTTAGGTTTTCAACCTCAAGCTCCTACACATTTTTCATATCATTTTTCAACATTTCCTGCTGTTGCAGAAGTGCAAACAATAAGGAGGATCTGGTGATCCCTCCATCACATTGCGGAATCTTGCAGAAATGATGATGGAGTTGCAAGTTTGTTTTCGACCCATTCTCAACTTCAATCTTTAAGGTTTGTTGTCACAGCTTCAATACCGCTCCAACCCTACGTCATTCTCTTCATTCTCTTCATTCAAATCCTGACCTTGTCATCACGGTCAGCAATTCAGATGGTTGTCAAAGAAGTTTCAAATGTTTTGGGACCAGTTCAACCCGGCTTGATCCACACCTGCTTCTTTAAGCACTGAAGACTCAAGAAGATTTGACACTCCATGTTTTAGACAGGCTAGACACTGCTTGCAATGGATTGGTGAAAAAGCTTAAGGCTGCCTAGAACGATCTTGTAACGGCCTCCATGATGCGATGTGTAGATACAGCAGACTTGCAATTCACTCACAGTTCATTCTGATGTGGACTGGGTTGGGCCATGCACTCGTACATCTACGCCACGGATTCCTTCGAGCCACTGTGATGTGATTTGAGTTGGGGAAGTGGAGTGGAGTTGGGAAACATGTGCCAACGAGGATGATTTTATCAGTGCAGCCACATACATGCGCTACTTGCATTTAGATCGTGCCCCCGCATGCCTTTTTCGAGGTTCCTGCCTAGCACTTCCTTGGCCATACTTCCATTTTTGGTGAGCAGCCAAGTCATCTTGTTTAAGCCCAACGAGCAGCAAGTTCTGTTCAGCCGAGTGTCTGTGCAATCTTAGATTTGAACCGTTTGTCCATTCATTTGGCGACCCAAGGCTCATGCAGACTCATGCGCGTTTTGCAGTACAAGCAAAGGATGTAGCACAGCACTGTCGGAGGAGTGATGAGAGCAAAACCGGTATTGTACATGCTTCTAAAACTGTTGAGTTGAGGACAGGATTGGACTAACCTCCGTAATTTGAAAGGTGTCCACGAAACAGTTTGCAGAATGTTTTGACCACCTTAAAAAACAAGGACGCAAGGATCCTGTGAAGCCATTGGATTTGTTTTCAGGATAGAGTGTGGGAAGAAATGCTGGCAGGGCCCTTTGCAAAACTGGAGACGAACAAGATACATTAAGAGAGGAGGCTGTTTCTGAACTTCTGATCCTGACACATGAACTCGAAATTCGTTTTGTCTCAAAATGGTTTATGCGGGTATGTGATCCGACATGTTTTGCAGCTGTGCTGGTTTAAAAGAAGTGCTGCACTGACCGCATTCAGGACGTTAGATGACAGTGCTGATGCGGGGGGTTGGCGTGCCTGCTTGTTTCTGTGCTTTGAAAGGCCTACTGTAGGCGCTTTGCAGGGTGCTCGGGAAGCGAGGGCCTGATCTTGGTTTGGACTCACGTTTTGGATCTTTTGGCGCAGGCCGCGCAAACCCAACAATCGCAACTAGTGAATCCCGTGTGCCTTTATGCGGACCGGCAAATCCAGTGTTGCCAAGCGAATTGGGTGTGCAAGACCGCATTGGACCACAATGCTGATGATTGTGGGATTTTTGCTGGTGCTTATTTTGTCCTTCAGGTGTGACGTGTGCATGCGCGGTTTTGATGACGATACTGAAGACTTTGTGCAGGTACAACTACTGCTGTAGCTTGCAACAGGTCTTTCTATGGAGTAGGCAAATATTTCAAAATGCTCTTCTTGGGTGTGGGTGGGTGTGGGTGCGTGCGTGCGTGTGTGCAGAGTGCAAACTTGATGGACAATTTGGCATGATTGTGCATGGCGAGGGCTATACAAGCGATGGCTTAGGTGCACCAATTCGGTTCAGTCATTCAATTCTACGCTGATGTCCTGGCCTCGTTGGCCTCGTTGCCAAGCAACTCAGTTTCAGCCTCAGGGCAGTGCAAAGTGACACTCTTGCAAAGTCAGCTTTTGAATTTATCGATGTCGGATCATGATGGATCATGTGTATGCTGTATGAATTTGTGTGCAATATCAATATCCTGTTTGATCACGTGTGAGCTTGACCAGATTGGTGACTGAGGCCTACCAACCAATTGCGATTGAAACCATGTGCCATTCAGCTTGCGTCTCAGGAACATGCTGTCAATGGCAGTGTGCGTCATATTACTGAATTTGGCAAACAAAAGCTGGATAGGGCTGGAAACTTAAACTTTATCTATAACCAGGACCCAAAGTTAACTGGAAGCACATCATATGAATATGAGTCCTTCGATCCTCCTCTTCGTTTTGATTTGTTTACTTACAACTACCCCACAATTCTTTAAATTGTGTTCACATGGCCTTGAATCTGTTTTGTCTGTGGCAGCTTGAGCGAGAGAAGCTGTTCAAGTTTCTTCGAGAACTTCCTAGCGGCGGTGCTAGACAGGTTGGGGTGGATTGTGAAGTGGTGCATGTGTATGTGTTTGCAAGCGCTGGGGATGCAATCAAAACAATGTACTGTAGTTGAGGCGTTCTATCTTGGGAAGCAGTGACTGCTTGCAAAACAAACACTTTGGGACAATGCTGATTTGTGTGCTCAGCGTCTAGCTTCTACATGTTTCAGTAAAGCCCTTTTTTTCCCAGTAAGCATGTTTAGCCTAATGATGAGCATAGCAATGCTGAGCTCCAAACAGATTTTGGCATTCATGAGGTTTTGACAGTTCTTCAGTTTGGATGTTTGCAGGACCGGTGTTCTTGTAAGTTTGCATTTTTTCTACTTCGTGCAGGCCTATGTGAAAGTCGCATTGACCACTTGTGACCCCTTTGTCTTACAACCACGAGCTCGCCGGCGTCTTAGAGGATTTGTTTTTTTTTGAAAGCTGAGTTGATCTTATTTTTTTTAGGGATGGTAATTTGGGCTAGATATAGATTCAGGTAAGTACATACCAGTAGTCCTCGAGCCGGGGCGGAAGTTTCAGGGAGAAAAATCCGCCAAAGAAAGAATTTGCCTATAGAATGTGCGCTGGGCCACCAACCAGTCGCTGCCCCAACCGAGTTTTTTTTTGTGCACCAGGCTTCAGCCGTTTGTCTGGTGGTGGTGTTTTTGTGGTGTGTCGGTGGTGATGTGATGTGATGTGCCGTGATGTGATGAGATGTGATGTGATGTGGTATGATTCGGTATGATGTCATGTGTTTGGTTGTGCGGTGACTTGAGGACGGATAATACGGTTGGTTGCGAGATCTCATGTCATGTAGTGCGATGTCATGTGATGTGATGTGACGTGTGATGTGTGATGTCATAGGATGCGATGTGATGCGATGTCATGTGATGCGATGGGGTGGAATTGAGAGACTCAGCAGGACTGAAGTTTTTGTGGCAAGAAGTGTAGCATTCGAAGTGACTGCTGCATCATTGTATCAACCAATCCATGTAAATCGCAAGATTTTTGGGCAAGCTATTTTTATCAGGTGAGCGCCATGTGGCGCTAGTTACTCATTTGCGTTGGCTGTTTTCTCATGGCTCGCCTGTCTCAACAATTCCGGCAATCCAGCAAGCAGGAAGTCGTGGTGACAGAGATCTGGACTTACTGGAGGAAGCCTTGATGGCCACTCGAAATCGTGTCAAAGCATCACCTAGAGCAGACACCCTGCTAGAGCAAAGAGCAGGCTTGATGCGATGTTTGCAACCCCTAGTGACATGGCTTGATGGGGAGAACGATTTGAAAGACCTAGAAACAGAGTTGCGGTCAGATCTGATTTGGAAATTATTTGCGTCTTGTATAGCCTGCAGCCAGGGAGCGGATGCCTTCCGGATGGTGACAGGGAACATCGATAGCTGGGCTATTTTTTTTTCGAGAGATTCCAAGTCAAGAGGTCGTTCACCTACACGTTCATCAACAAGTCCAAGGGGTGACACAAATGAGTAACAGACAGTGGCACTGGCGTGTGTTGACCCTAGACTCATGGATCGTCTCTGACAGATTGCGTGTTTACACGACAATGCTAGGTGGTCTCTTGGTGGGACTAGGAGGTCCTCTGTGGTACTGTACCCCCTAGAAGAGTGACGCAAGATGGAGGCTTGCTTCACACAACTAGTGTCCCTTCGAGGGGTGGTGTCGAACAGAAGCCCCCAGGATCTTCAGAAGTACAGGTTCCACAGCATGTTTCTCCGCCATTCGGGGCTCCCCCGTTGCCTACATTGACATCATCCGAAACAGGTGGGCCTTCAGCAGGACGTGAACAGATGCAAGCCTTTGCAGGTGGTGCTAAAGTTCGTGTGCTGAATGTGGCTCTTATTGGGGCTGTGGCGGGTCAGGTTGGCAATGTTGTTGCTTCAAATGCAACCACGGTGACTATACAGCTCGATTCAGGTTTGGTGCTACAACAAGTCCGCTCAGCGGTGCTGATGCTGGACGTGAGTGGCGAAGCAACAGGTGCCACACAGGCTGGCACTGATTTGGGACAGTCTTTTTCTGCTCCTTTTACTACGCGTGGACCACCCACCAAAGTCCAAGCGCAAGCGTCAAGGATCAAAGATGCATTGGTGAAAGCACATAGTCTGGCTAGCAGCGTGCCCACTTCGGGCAGTACGTTCTGGCAAGCTGTGAAGAATGACAAGGATTTGTACGGGCTCGAACCAACCTTGGTTCCACTCCTGCAGTCGCCTGGTTACATTGGTGACGCAACATTGGGGCCACCCAGAGAGGATGAACTGGCGCATGGGTGGTCCTTCACATGGGACAGGAGGCTCTTTGGCAAGAGTGATGGAATGAAAGGCTGAAGGAATCGTGTAGTCCCAGTTTGCATCTGTCGCCAAATCTATTAAGATCATCAACAGTGGGATCCCCCTTTCATCACACACATTTCTCACATGATATTCAATGTCACCAATTCTTCTTTCACCAGAAAAGAAATGCATCACCACGCACGTTCTGCTGTCTTGTGCCTTGGTGTCTCTAACTGTCCGACACCATGAGTCAACCGTAAAGCCAGAACCCTCTGTTGTTATCACTGTTTTGCGTGTCGTTTGCCTCTTCTCCCAAGCCAGATCCGACGCCCCAACATCAATGTCGACTTCGCATGGGTCATCTTCAGCTACTGCGTCAATGTCGCCTGCACTAGGTGTCGTCAGGGAATTTGCATAATGGATCAGGATCTTCCCAGTGTGGTGCAAGTTGATGCGCATCAAGATGTAAACCGAATGTGAGCCACCCATCGCCAGTCTAAGAGAACGATGGGATACAAACTGTTTGCTGGGCCCATGAATCGGTGACTGTAGTGTTGTGGGAAGAAGATGCCAGGCTTTGCTGGCAACAACTGGGGGCCCCCCTTGCCAGTGAGCCATCCACTTGGGCACTTTCACAAAAGTAAATGCAGAGTCTCCATCGCATAGTGCAACTCCTAAATGATCTGTCTCGACAAAGCATCGGCTCAGAGCTGCACCTCCATGCATGCCCAATTGAGCACGTTCAGAAGACAACTCACATACCAGCTACGGCCCTAATGTTATCTTGCAAGTCCCACTCCCAGATATGACTGACACCAGGACGTCCAAGGTACTTTAGATATTCCTCTTCCGTACCCCCAATGAATCCATAGTGGCTCTCTATCTCTCGAAAAGTTGCCTCTGCCTTGCCTGCGCTCTCAACAACATTGCACTCTTCTGCATAGAACAACTTGTCTTCTTCCGGCAGTGGCAACCCCACCTTGGTCCAATGCGCTGATAGTTGCTATCAGCCCCCTCGCCACACGCCACACTTGAAACCTTTGTTTTTGCCTCAGTCTAAGGCGCGCTGAAGAAAGCCGTTTCCATTCAGGCCACATAGGACATGGAAGAGGAAGAAGAGCCCAACCATCCAGATTCGTAATGAATTCAGTGGCCTCATCATCTTGCCAATCAGAAGCCACATTGGTCCGTGCATGCAACACATGAGGGGGCACTACCGGACCCATAGTGCCTTCGTCTTCCACTGCATCTCACCCTTGGGTCTTAGCAGCGCCACCGCCGCGGAACCCTTTCCGCCACCACCTTTTCCTCGTCCACCTCTGCCTTTGAACTTGCCAGCATACTTGGACTGGCTTGGGCCACCTCTGCCATCGAAGCGATTCATCTTGTTGCCGCGTTCAACTGTCTGGTATTCAACCTTTGAATGTGCATTTGCGTCATCCAACATCCGCTTCGGAGCAATGTCTGCCCCGGAGCCTGGGGTACGGATACCCAACATCCGGTTTGCTCCAGTCTTGTCTTTGGTCCTCCGATACTAGATGAAAGCCCCAAGTTTACGAAGTTGGATTTCAAGAGTGTTTGAGGTTCCAAGCTTCTGCATGATGGCTGTCTCGGACTTGCACCCCCCAAGCTCGAAGTCAATGATGGAAGCCGCCGTGACGAGGTCTTGGAAGGAGGGGGCCTGTCTTGACTCTAGCGAAGGGTGTTGATCACTAATCCATTCAGCTCTGGTGTTACAATATAATTCGGGTCCAGCCCTCTGCATGTCAGGAGGCAACTTGAGATGCCAGGCCATCTGTTCTGGAGATTCTCCGACTGCAATATCAGCCATGCAGTTGGTCGATGAGGGTCTTTGCTCAACGGTTACAAGATCCCGGCATGTCTACATCAGAGGAGGGCCACTGAGACATAGGTGGTGCCTGTGGGGACGTGAGGACGTGGAGCCATCGGAGCTTGCAAGAGTTAAGGAGGCCAACACACTGTGGTTGAACTATATGGCAACTTGTGAAGGCACATTTATGGGAACATCCGATCATCCGGCTCATCCTGGAGAAGATCCCTTTCCCTCAGTTTGGTGCACAACTGAAATGCTTGGGCTTGAACGTAGGACAGATGCGGTTGGAGCTCTGCTACACCAGTGTGCCTTCGCAGCCATTGCACCGAAGCTGACTTGTTTCTCGAAGCTGACTTGTTTCTCAGGGACCTGCAGAGGACTCAGTGAGCTGGATGGCGTTCGGTGTCCGGGTGTGTCATGCAGCAGACCATGTGCATGGACATTCAATTGGGCGAGACCTGACTGGGGGCTTTTATACAAGACGATTGCAGGCTTATCCATCTGACTTTTGCAGAAAGTTGGCGGAGTTAGTTGGGGACACCTTGCAACATTTTCTTGTACATCATCAAGGGCCCACAGGTGCGCTGAGTAGAGCAGGGGATCGACCCATTCCTCGAACGAGGCCTGTGTCAGGAAACAAAGGCTGTTGATAAATTCGCAACAATGAGCTGCTTCTGTCCATGTGGGTGACACAGTGGTCATTAGCAGTGCAGACAAGGGAAACCTTCACTGTGACAGAGTTTTGTCCACCGTTCTTGCAGGCTTGGAGCATGTTGGCTTTGGGGTGTCTCAGCAGGAGTGTGACGATGTAGCTGAAAAAGTGGTTATGAAGCGGTGAGATGTCCAGCCAGTTTTCTGCTACCAAGCAAAAAGATGGTTATGCTCAGGGACGCAATGCTGTACGTGGCCGGCAAACATATGGTCCATGGGAACGTGTTGCGAGCTTTGGTGGGAGTTTGGATCTTTGGAGCTCTGCTGAGGCGAGAACTCCTTTCAATACCGAATGCGCTGTTCCATTGCGGAAGACCAGGAGATAGAATGGTGGGCTTCAGCCAGATCGGAATGTGTAGCAATGGCAAGAGTCATACCTTTGATGTCATGTCATGTTGGCTCGCCAGGCTGTTTGCTACGGATGCAATGGGAGAAAACGAATTTGATCATGGAGGATATGGAGTGGAAAATAGCAAGCTTACAGCAGAAGAAGTTGCTGACCTGTTGCGCCATGGAGAAGCTGAAGGGCTAACTGTGGCAAGACTTTCAGACATTGGGGGATCGAAGTATCCCAACAACACCTTAAATCCTACCGTGCCCTTCACGCTGCTGCCACAGTCTTTCTTCGACCCTAAGATATGGTGATTGGTTGAACGTGGCAGGTGGCGATGTGGTCCCAGTGCTGAAACTTTTGAGGAAGGTTGCTAGCAATCCCCAATGTCAGGCTAAGAGACCAACAGCTTGTAGCGAACAGCTGTGTGTTTAGCTGCAAGGTTGAGACACTCTCTTCCTTGGGTAGAGTCAGAGAAACAGCCAGCAGATGAGAGTTCAAGGATATGTTGAAACTTAAGGATGTGTGCTCATGCGTCCGTTTGCTACACCCAGATCTGCAACCAAGGGTGAAGCCAGACACTTTGAAAACCTATAAACAACATTTGGATCCATTTCTTGCGTATTTGAGTCAAACGTGGGAGTTGCAGCAGCTGTCGCCTGAAGATGTTGATTCCTGACCATGGAGTACAGGACCGAGTATGATATCACACGTTCCCAGCACAGCGCAGCAGTTGAATTCTTTGTTAGTGATTTCCAGGTAAGCTCTCGAAGGGCGACTTACTGCAGATCCCATTCAACATACTACACCGTTGACCTATGAGATCGGCCTTCTCTTTGCAGCGGACTTTGCATCACGATTTGGGAGCGGCTATGTTGGTTCAACTTGGACCAGGCCTGAGGCCAAGTGAATTGTTGGGGCTGAAACGTGAGCGTGTTCATATCCCTTTCAACAGCAGGGCTAGCATTAGCCGGCCTGCGTTTGGGTGTGGATTTTTCGACCAAAATCAAACGAGAACAGTTTGTCCTGATAGGTCCGGTGAAACAACCTCTGACGTACAGACTGGTGAAACAACTGCATGCAGGAACACTTTCAGATGGTAAGCTTTTCCCTTTTGGCTATTCAACCTATAACAGCTCCTTTAAGATAGCTGAACAACACTTCGGGCTTGCATTGCACATGATTGCACATTCTTGAAGAGCAGGCTTTGCAACAAGTAGAGTCATGGCTGGTGAAGAAGCCAAACAGGTTCAAGCTGACGGTCGTTGGGTTTCCGAGTCAAGTTTTCGCGCTTGCGTTGACGTTGTTTGCAGCCTGCACGTTAAATCCCAAGTGGGTCTCATTAATTTGAGTGGCGCAGCTCGCTGGTGTGAAGAACATATTGACGACTATTTCAAACATCTGGCATTGACGGTGGATGACAAGAAAGAGTCGAGCAGACAGTGTAGAGATGTGAAGACTAGACCTGAGACTCAAAGAGAACTGCTTCTTGGTACCACCAGCTCCAGACCACTACACACCCTACCAGAAGAGACAGTGGAGAGAAGACTACGGCTGTGTGACAAACACCATGGCAGCAGCAGCTTCTACGGTGATGGTCGCTGCAGCTAGCAACGGGCTCAAAGCCGGAGCTAACATGTGGCATGGGATTGAGTTGGCCGACATCCGTGCAAGCAAGTGTGGGTGCGGTGGTGACCGCAGATGTGTCAGTGTGCCTGGCTTGATTCAGCTGAAGCAAAGGTGCCTTTCGCTTGCCTCTCAGGTGACTTGGTGGCACGGATTATGGCAGTCGCTGTCGCTTGACTTGCCCTCGCTACGGAGAAGGCAGATGGTTGTTGATCGCTATGCGGTGGTGGGAGGTGGAGTGGCGGCCGCTTTGTTCCATACACTTTAGTTTGCTTTCAAAGGCTTAGATTTAGAAACCTTTGTGGCAGATGGAGTGGTACATTATAACTGGAAAGACATCAGCAATGAAGGGGGAAAAAGACTGCAGCAGTCTCTCTGACAGTGCGTGGGTCTTCTCTGGGTGGAGTGTGGAGGGATTGCTTGGCCAATCGAAAAGCGGTGATTAACATAAGCGATGTTTTGTGATGTGGTGAATTGGGAGACTATGTGCTGTGAATGACGGAAAGCCCATGTCACCGCAGACTACAAAGTATTACAAAGTCCCACAACGTTCTACCGGGTACGACACAGTACTACTCCGTACTACAAAGTACTAGTCCGTACTACTGAGTCCTACACAGTACTACATGTACTTCAAAGAATTAACTAGAAAGTATTAGAAAGTCCTACTACGTTACACAGTAGTACTCCGTACTAAAAAGAACTGCGACGTGCTACTCTGTATTGCAAAATATCACAACGTGCTACAAACTAGTACAACTACTATAACGTACAAAGTACTAGTACTACAAAGTATTGCGTGGTACTATCAAGTACTACCACGTACTGAACAGTTTTACTCCGTACCGCAAAGTTCTTCTACGCACTACAAAGTACTAGTACGTACTACAAAGTACTATAGTACATACTGCAAAGTGCTACTATGTAGCACTCCATACTACAAAGTGTTTCTCGGACCGCCAAGCACTGTAATTACGACATTCATGTTTGTGCAAGACCCATTGTCATTACGACATTGGTGTTTGATTGTGGTGAAAATATGACCCGTCCAGTGCAGTGCGCGGGGCAAGCCATGGGATGCAAGAAACGCAATGTTACTACAGCGTTCATGTCTGATAGCGGTAACGCAAGAGACGCGCAGGAGAGTACGCGGAGCAACCTGTAGGATGAAGTTTGATGGCAAAACACAGGAAACGCCCAGTAAAGTGTCAGAGCAACGTATGGGATGCAAAGCCTGGTGTATCTACTGCATTCATGTTTGATTGTGATAGCCCATGAACGTCCAGTACAGTGCGAAGGCAACCTATGGGATGCAACAAAAGCAGTGTAACTAGCACGACGAGCTTTAACCAAGTGACACTGCAACATCGCCACAGACTGCACCTGCAACGACAAGTAACACTGCAACTTCACCACATTGCCTGCAACGAAAAGTCACACTCAAGATATGAAAGAAAACACATGAACGTCCATTCCAGTACGCAGGCGATCCGGCCATGATCCGAGAATGGTCCGAGAATCATCTGACCCTAAACGCGTCAGTCTGCAACCGGCCTGTTCGCCGAGGTTACCTTTCCCGATTAAGAAGAGCATTTTGTATGGAACAACCCAGCATTGCCAACTACCGCTCAAAAAGTTATCGCATGTCACCAAATACCGCCCTTGCCACGAAAAGTGACGCTCCGACTCCAACATCATTGCAATTTCTACAACATCGCTGCATCTTCGCCAAATATTACGCGTGCCAGGAAAGTAGCGCCCCTACCCTGAAAAGCGACCCTGCAACTTCACTAAATATCGTGCGCGTGACAAGAACGACGCTGTGACTGAACTATTCCTTGACTGCGTTGTTCCTTTGCTGAAGTATGCCTTGACTGAACTAGTCCGTGACTATTCCTTGACAAAACTATTCCTTGCCTGAACCTTGACCAAACTTTTCTTGGATAGGATTATTCCTCGATGAAGTTCCTCCCTGCCTGAACTCGAGAGTGTTCTATTTGATTTTGATTTAAGTGATGAGTATTTTTTTCATAATGTTGAAAACAGTGTAAGTCGGAATCTTGTTCAGATTCAGATCATTGTAAATTTAGATATATGGATGTGGAAGTCATGTAGATATACATTGAGAATGACGTGGATTAATTTAGCCATATAGATATGTGACCTCTGTAGAAACACACACACACTTTTTATACATTTTGCGTTCTGAATGAAAACTGATCTGTAGTTGAAGAGCAGCGGACCTACCCAATCTGAGTGTTACCCTCCCAGCCGAGTGGCCTCTCATGGGTAATTGTCCGTGTAATCTCCATACGGCTGATGGGGGGTTTGCAGATGATTTATTTCGATGACGTGGCTGTGCTGGTTTGTTCATTCTTTATTTTTCACCGGGCCGTTCTGGTCCGACGCGCAGAGCACTTCAATGCTGGTTTGACAGCAGAATATATTTATCTTTATACATATATATACTGTATATATTGCATTTTTCTTTTTGCATTGTAATATAGTATGCTATCAATTCAAAAATTAAGCATCCTTGATGTAAAAGATTTAGATCTTGATTTGAATGCATGTTATGTATTTGGTTTTTGTGCATTTATTATCCAAAACCGTTTTATGCGTACAAACACTTATCAAACTAATTAACAAGATAATAATATTTATCTTCTCAGTATTTTGTATTCTGTATAACGTGTTTTGCGTTTAGACTTTTGATTCTACATCAACTTTTCTTACACGACATGCATTCTCTAGATTACTTATTTCATATTTTTCTACATAGCATTTATCTTGTAGTTTTTTTGTCTAGTATGTAAAGAAATAGGATTTTTACATAGATTTTTTCTTTAAAACTTATTGAACATAATCTGTTAAGTATTCACAAAGTTTACATAAGCTATAGGACTATTTAG
>DF240067.1:28837-110041 GCA_000507305.1 Breviolum minutum Mf 1.05b.01 | reverse complement strand
TAGTCAGTATTCATTTTGTTTTACTAAAAATTTTGTTTCTAAATGTGTTATCGTTAAATACACTTCATTTTACTAGATGATGAATTTTGATGCACGTACATATTTTTCTATGTTAGCATACCTGTTTACATGTTGTATATTAGAAACATTTATTTTTCATTGTATTTATGTGATATATCAATATATTGTGTATAGTGTACATATTGGTGATATTGCATATTATAATCATATTGTTTTCAGTGTACATTTGTGAATGCTATGAATATGGTATATTTTCAATAGTGTACATACTTTCAGTATAGTTTAAACGAATTACATTTTTTGCATACGCACAAGATAACATTCATATGCAATGGGACCGCATGGGAGATTCGAAGACAAATTTAAACACGCATGGACATGTACTGTACTGATATCCGCTGTTAACGCACTTCCATGAACCAATGTATCCACATATGCATGTATTTAGGCGCGATGCAGGGCAGGGCCCACTTGTGGAATTGATTTTGCACATTCAAAGTTCACGGTGCCCGTCACGTGGTGATCTTTGAAACCGGGATGCTCTGAGGCTTAGTTCTTGAAATTCACGAACTTAGCGATTGGAATAGGCATGGTTTGCTGCATGGACCGAATTGCGTCGAAACAACCAAGTCCCGAAAACCGAATGTTGTTTCGATTGTCCCAGGTATCAAAAAAGGCTCCTGCTTCTGCGGCAGGACATTGTACAAAGTGTGATATGTGTTCGACTTTCAAGGGCTTCACTGAGTGACTCTTCCGCATGGTGATGTGATGATACATTTGGCCTTAAGCTTCGACGCGCAGACGGAGCGGGTCGCTGTGGCTTTTGCAAACCATGCGGTGGTCAACAGGCTGCAAACAAAGCGGCATGTGTATTGTTTGTAGTGTTTGTGGTAGCTATACCCTCAGCTCGTGGCCGCAGGCTGCAAGAGGCTATTGTTTCAACGAGCTTGGAGTTGTTAGCCCTCGAGGCAGAATTTTTGCAATTTGTGGTCGACGGATGCATGGTGGTGGGCAGACTGTTGGCTTCAAGTGATGCATGCTGCATGCTCTTGTTGCTCTTGCAGGCTGTGGCCTCTGGTGAAGGCAAGGTCGATACAGTTTTACGCAGTCTAGAGGTGTGTGTCTCTGCATGGAAAAATAGGACAGTTTTCCAAGAGAATCTCAGTGTTTTACTTGCTAAAGCGCGGCCTGTTTCTGAACGGTGGTTTGCCTTGCCCGAATTGGGTTTGGTGTGGTGTGGGTGAGACATACGCTTTTCCTCACTTTGCCCTGTCGGGCCTGTGTGTTGGAGGACTTTGTAGTGATGTTTGTATGCCATTTTGTTTGCTTGCTTGTTGGATGACTTTCTAGTGAATATACAAATATACTGACATACTACAGGAATTGCAAACTATTTCTTTCTGCTTGTTGGAATCTGTGCATAGCGGGGTAGCCGTGTGCCTTGCACCTTCATTGTTGGCGCGACCGAGTATTGTAGTTTGAATGTGGAGCGCCGGAAACGACACTATTTCAGAATGAAAGCGAACTTGATACTTGATTCCTGAACAGATTGCCTTGATTTTCACTCATCCCAAGAAGTAGGGCTGGCCATATTCATGTGCGTGTTGTTTGCGGTCAAGTGTTTGGGACGGCATCCAAGACACCCACATCATATTTCCAGTATTTCTTTCCATTTATTTATTTTGCCTAGGCAAAAATATCCTTGACATATCTTGACATGCTATTCCTAACGGCATCATTTTCGCCTCCTGCACCTAAAGCACTAAGTGGGTTTTGGACCTGTGCTTGGAAGCTGGAGGCAATCTTTTCAGACCAGCGAGTCTGCAAGAAGGCATAGCCCTGGCCTCGGCATAGAGTTGGGTTGAGATCTTGCAGTTTCGATCATGACTTGCGACGTCGACAAGGCATAAATAGAAGCTCAACAAAAGAGCCTCATGTTTCCTTTCGCTTGTCTTCTGATGGCATTTCCTGTAGAAAGGTCTTTCATGTTCTGCGCGCTCTTCACTGCTTTTGCACATTTCTCTTGAGCAACCAGAAACGCTGGCCCATGTTCAAGATCAATCCAAATCGGTGCAAAACCTTCTCTGTGATCATGATGACAGTTACAATGACAATGATAATGATAATGACAGTGATAATCAGGATGACACTCACAATGATAGTGACAGTGAGAGAGAGAGTCTTTTGGAGTGGCTGCTCCTACCACAAAACGGCAGGCTACAGACACTATTGTCCACAAGACAAAAGTCAGGCAATGATTCGCACCAACAGACATTGCTAGGAGTGGCCTGCATTCCCTTCCCACAATGCTCATGCAGTGATTGCGCATCAACACTATTTCACCCTATGAGAAGGAAAGCAAATAGCCGCAACAATAAGCTGCAATAGGACAGCCACTAAGATGCCCTCACATCAAAGCGATGCACAACGATCAATCCCATCCCAGGTCCCAGGATAGCCTCAAAAATGCCCTCGCACCAAAGAGACTGCACATAGACACTAGAATAACTGAAAGGCCTCATTACAACGAGGAACAAAGCTCCTCAAAATGCACATGAGCCCCGAAGAATCTTAATCCTCAAAGTTGCCAAGGATGAACCCTGATTCAAACTCCTGAGGGTGCAAACCAAAATTGCAATAACCCGCCCATAAATTCCTCTATCGAGAGGCAGCAGAAAAACCAAGATCAGCCCATCGCCATCAAGGACACGGATGCCCCAAACCCCTCAACCACGCGACCCACTCCCAGAGCCGATTTTCCTCCATAAAATCGAGCGGTCACAGAGAAAGGAGCGCCAGAAGGAACTCAATTGAGAAGTTGACAAGATGTATTTGGCAGAAAGGCACATGCAGAGCGGGCTGAAACCTGAGAACTCAGGTTGAATTCCATACTTTTCCTCAGTGTATCAATCCCATGCCACATCCTCCAAGTGAGAGATGTTTTCCAAAATGTTTTGAGCTTCAAGGCCACAGTCTCTAGTGAGGGGGGATAGCACACCAATTGCATGAACCAAGCCACTTTGGACTATAAAAATCAGCTGGATCCTTTCGCACTCTGCCAAAAGACAGAGCCCGGGTGCACCAAGTGGAGGTCGATCCCAACACCCTGATAGTGACAATGATGATGATAGCAGCATATAGCAACATGACAATCATGATTTCTTATATTACTACATGTAAATACAATCCCGTTATTTCGTGATAATGGTCTTTTCCCCAGATAGCAGGCTATAAGTGTTCTTAATCATTCCGCTCCGCGGCAGGCGCCCTTGGGTGTACCAAAACTGTGTGCTTTACAGCATTTGTGCAGTTCTATGCAGAAAAAAACATTGATATTTATTGTGATCATGTAATTTGGCAACATTTCGGCACGTTGGGTGGCATGCTGCTTCAAAAAGGCCTGGAATGCAGAGATGGAGCTGTCTCTGGTCAAGGTGCAGCAAAAATGCCTCTCTGTCTCTTCTTGAATGTTGGAGGGCAGAGAGGCGGCCAGTCCCGGGCGATGTGGTCGAAACATGATAAGAATCAAAGGTTGTGTTGGCTGCTACTAGAACTGCTTTGACTAGAATTTCTCTCAAATTCAAAATATCCATCAAATGCAGACATACTATATTCCTGGCTACCATTCTTTGTCTTTCTGGGGTAGATGGGATGCCCGGGATGCCCACATCCCCGCAGATTCTGGAAAAACGTGGGGAACAACGTCGCAACTGGTTCCGGAAACAACGTGAGTTCCTACTGCAGGACTGCAAGCAGTATTTTGGCATGCAGACGCTCTCATCCTTTGAGTCATTGTAGTCTTTTGATGGTTTTGCATTCACAGCTATTCAACCTTTTTATTGACTCGGGGATACTTTTGGCGGCTTTCTGATTGTGCAGGACTTGTGTCGAGATATGCCCATTTGATCCACTTATGCTTTTGCTTAAAGCACTTCAGGCAGCTTAAAGCAGCTTAAATCGTGCTTTAAACTTCAATTTGGGCGAAAGCCTGACTTTTGATTGCGGTTGCACGGGTCGCCATTCGAGCTGAGTCGAACTGAGCCGAGCTGGCAGATTCACCGAAGTTGTGAATTTTTGGAGACGGTGTGGACCGTGCGGATTCGAATCTGGGCAAATGAGCTTAGATAAGCTAAATGATCAGCATCCGTGGAATGTTCAATCTGCCTCAAGTTTGTTTTGATTGCTTTGCCACTTCCCTTGTTTCTAAGTGGCAGTAAGGTCATGTTGGTGAGATGGATGCAAATCCTGTCTGTTATGCACAGAAGTAGAATTGGTCATACTTATATAGCCTGTATGGTGTATGCTCCAGGCTTGCAGGTTCCCTACTCCGCCCCTCAATGGGTATGGGTCATTATTCACTGTTCCTGCTTGGTTGGTGGGTATTTGTCAGGATTGTACTGCTTTCCCTGCCCGGTGTGGTTGGTATGCGGCTGGGCCCCCTGAATTCCTTCCATTTGCAATTGGGGTCAATGAAAATGATTTTCTTCTTTGGTCGAAGTCTACCGATCAAACTTCACAGTATCGTGGAGTTGCAAAGTTGTCAACGCACCCCAACAGAAATTTTCAGTGGGAAGAACTGGAGGGCTCTAGGACCAAAAGACCGTTGGATTTCGGCTCAGAATTCGGCTGTTTTCATAGTCTTGTTGGAGCTTTGCATTTGCCTTCGGACATTCAGCGCCTGCACCCAAAACCGTGTCCACGCATGTTGGACTGGCACTGAATAGCAGCTTCATATTGGATTTGATTTGTTGGACTGTGCTTGCCACAGATATGCTTTTAGGTAACATGTCTGCTTCTGACTTGGATAGAGCTCTGCACGCCAGTGTTGGAGCCTCAATTCTTTGCTTGTGACTGCACTGGTGACTGCTACTGCTCCAACTAGGAGGGTTGTTACATCCAAGCGTAAAAGACTTCAGAAGTTGAATTCGTGGGTGATTTTCATGTTTGTGTTCTTCTCCCCAAGGGTCCAATCACACTTGGATTTGAGGTGCTAAAAAGAGAAGCTGTAAAGGAGGCCGAGTTTCGGGCTGCTCGTCAAAAGCACGAAGAAGAGGCGGAGCAACGGTGAAAACGGAAAACAAGCGAAACCTTGAACAGTTGACTTTCTTCAGGCTTTGCAGGACTAAAGCTAGTAGCTTTGGACTGCAAACTTGAGATACTTGTTTTGACTTGTTGCGAGGTGCGGCTGGGCTTTGGTGCAACAGACATGACCAAAGAGGAAATTAAAAAACTGATAGACAGCGCGTGGGGCCCAGACTGACAGCCAGCTCCAGCTTGTGACAGCCTCGCTCCTGATAGGTCAAGCAGTTGGGTGTTGGTTTTTGTTGACAGCAATGCCGATGATCATGCCAAAGGGAAAATAAAAGAAAATGGTTCCTGTGTTTCGCTAGGGCCGCTAGGGCAGGAACTTCCTATTTTTAGCTTGAACCTTGAGGACCTTCTTTCCTCCTCACTCTTCCTATGTTTGTTCATGTGGTCCGTCAAGTCGGATTTTGAAAAAGTTTTGATAGGGGTCAAGAAGTCCAGACCATGTGCAGAACTAGAGTAAATGGGTACTGTAGGCGTTGGCTTTTGGCCCAGGATCGCCGACTGTATTACCGGTCGGAAGAGTTGAATGATAAACTCTTCATCCAGTACAAGGCAGGCTCGCTTCGGTGAATTTGGCCAATCTTCTATGTCCATGTTTGTCATACGAACTGGTCAGGGCTGGAAAGAACTCAAGAATCTCGAGGGCTGGACTCCTGCTGCCTGCTTTGACAGATTGGCAGCTTCAGTCTTTTGATCACTTTTGACTTTGTGCTTTAATGCTTTCATTAGTCGTCATTCTTAAGATGAAATTGCGGAGGACAGGTCTGAAGGCTCTCTATGCGGAGTGCAATGCCTTTGATCGAATCAGCGGTCTTTCCCTCTGTCGAAATCTGCGGAGTCTTTTCCTTCAGGCCTGGAGGATCATGTACTCTCACACTCCCAGAGACACACGCACACATTCGTATCCTTACAAATCTCCTTCGCCTTGGATTGAGTTGCTAATATCCTTGTAAAGTGCTTGAAAGGAACAGAGGTGACAGGGGTGGCCAGGGTTTACCAACGATGTGTCGGCTGCCTTTGTGTGTGTGGCTGTTTGCTTGCTTTGATAGAGAAATTTTCCACCAGTGGAGCAATCTGCGCATGGTAGGAAAACTGCATAAAGAGGCCTCACACTCAGCTGCCCGGGTTTCTTGTGTTTGATCGTTTTTGCTCTGAGAAAAGCTATCCAGTCTTAAGTCTTAACCTTAATGCTTCTTTGGCGCAGGATTGAAGGCTTGGAAGGCTGCCCGTTGCTTTGGAATTTGAACCTGAACAACAACTTCATCGAACGCGCGGAGCTAAGCAAACAGGATTGTCATGCAAACTGCAGCTTGCAATACTACTTTGCTCTGACTTGCCAGACAAAGTTTTCCTCTTATATGCCGTAAGTAAATCGGACGTTTCGCACCAGTTGATCACCAGCATTCATTCATTCATTCTTCAATTGACATCACAAATTTGCATCTCTGAACGGAATTTGGACGAATGAATCCAGTGCCCTAAAAGTGAAGGCAACTAACAAAGTAGCAATGTGTACCTTGTTGAAGTGCTTAGTCCCAAATGATTCTAACTGAACATGTCTTCTGAGCTCTTGAAGGTCCATAGAGCTGGACCACTAAAAATCGTTGCAAGTCTCAATTGTGCACAACGAATGTTTGACATAATGGGGACGCCCAGCAATCCAGCAAGCTGTGTCAAGCAAGAGCCCTTCATGAACTTGTAGACATAAATGTCACATAGTATGTCACATATCGCACATCTGGAAATTAAATTGCTTCATGACTTCTTGCTCCGTCAATCTGTAAAGCTTTTTACATTTGCACTGTTCCATTGCAGTTTGTTTCTTGCATGCCCAAGGAATAGAAGGGTTATCGCACTTGCGATCGCTGAACACCCTAACAATCCAGAAGAACAAGATAGGTTTTTCAGGCCGAGCAAAAAGCTTGATGAGTTCGGTAAGCTTTGGCGAGCTTGAGTGCACCAAAAACCTTGCAACTTAGCTTGTCTGCACAAACAAAGTGAGGCGTCGATGACCTTCTTCACCTGGTCGAGACTACAATCTCGACATTGGATGTTCAAGACAACAAAATCTGGGATCCTGATGTCCTTCCGGAGGCTGGCTGGACAGTCAGAAATGTGGGACGTGCGCGATAAATGCATGAATATACAGCAACGGTTGCATGCAAGGTCTTTGTTCGAATGGCAGATCTGCGGGTGCTCTACTTGAAGGGCAATCCATGTGCCAAGAAGATACCAAACTACCGAAAAGGTATCACTGCCGTGTGCGAAAACCTTAAGCAACTCAGCTCCAGTGTCTTAAAAGACATCTGACTTCCAAAGTCCTTGGAGAAAAAATAGACCGAAGCTGGCTGTGAAATGCAAAATGCTAAGGTATTTAGATGATCGACCGGTATTTCCTGAGGCCGACAGAGTGAGACGCAACCTTCTCAAGTTGTTGGTCACTTGATGTAGACTGTAGACTCAGACCCATCTACTGATGTCAAACATCATGCTTCAGGACAGACGAGCAGCTGAAGCATTTAACCGTGGAGGAGATGGATTAAGTACCATTTCCTAAACTTAACAGAAAAGCCAAGACTTGCAACTTTCGATTGGTTGTCCCAGTCACAAGCTTGCATTTCCAGTGTTTGCTATTTGTCTATTCCCCGCTTCGCTAGGACTGGAAGAGGAACGTGCAGAAAGGCGTCGGATCAAAGAGGCGTTGCTCACGACAAAAACTTGTGACGCTTGTGACTTGTCAGCTTGGTGAGCGGCAAACCTTGCCAACCCTGTGCCAGGAAGAAAGCGCACAGCATGCACGCAACATGAAGGCGTTCCAGGAGCGTAAACTGTAAACTCGTTTCACTCGTATCTGATATGTTAATGGCTGGTCAACCTACCCCCCATAACGACCCCCCTCAGAAAGCAGGTTTTAATAGGGCCTGGTTAAGTGAAACCAATGGTTGATAAGCCTCTGTTTTCAACTTCTGCAGTTTCAAACCTCACTCCTAAGCCTAAGCATCTTTTTTCCTACAATTTTGCCATGTCCACACTCCACAACTGTTTGATCGGATCCAAATCCAAGCTATATATGCACAGCGAACATCATGAACATTGTGTTGAAGCACCGGTGCTTTATTATCTCTATCCTCTTCTAACCAAGTTAATGCAATATAGATATACACACTCGATTTGGAAAGGGAGAACGAGAATGAGAGGAGCAAGAAGAAGTTATAAGGCCACAAGCACTTCATATTGACATCACACAGGAAGTACGCGTTACTGTAAGACCTATACAGTATAGGTATTTAGGAAGCAGCAACGATGCTGCCCATAGTAGTCAATGCTAAGATTTTCATCAGAGAGGGTCAAGGTAATCATGATCAGGACAACGAGGCGCAACAAGCCCAGTTGGGATCCGATTTGATTGGATCCATCCACCTGCATTTCTCAGCACTGTCGAAGAAAGTGGCCAAGTATTTAGCAAGCACAATGCATGGGTGCAGATACACATCTGCAAGGAGCATACATTTCGTCTTGGGAAGAAACTCATTCTATTTGTACCATATCATACGATGTCACAATATCATACAATATCATTCGATATCATACCATATCGTACGATACTATACCATGTCATACCATATCATACGATATCATACCATATCTTATCATATCATATCATATCATATGATATCATATCATATGATATCATATCATATCATATCATATCATATCATATCATACAATATCACATCACAGCATACAGTACATACCTTGCACACCCTGCACAATGATACCATACATATCATGCATGTTCTTGGCTTTGGCCTGCAACCCTCCCTCCCCCATGGTATGGTCCTGGGTAACATGTGGCACGCGCTCCTTTTGCAAGAATTGCGTTGGTCGGATTTGAGGACATGATAGAAAATGTTCGGCGCGAAAAACGAGAAAGAGATTCGATGAGAGAGGAGGCTGGATATGTTCAATTTCTGTGTCAATGGGGGCCACGCCAAGACCAAACAGGAGAATTGCTGTATTGTTACGTATTTTTTGTACAAGCGACCCTGTGCAAATCTTTTTGCTTCGTAGATCCTTTTTGGATCTAATTTGATTTTCAGGAACCGTTTCAATTTATGTGTCGGGTGTCAGCCTATGTCAGGACAAATACACAAATGCCAGCGATCCCGTGGTCACGAGAGAACAGCGCATGAAAGAGCAGGCTTGGCATTATTTCGCTGCTGTGAGCGAAGTCATGTTGTATGTTTTTGCAGGTTGAAAGGTGGAAGCAGGACAATGGTTCAAGTCAAACAAGCAGCTGGACTTGTAAACAGTAAAACTCTTATTGTTGTAAACATTGGGCAAGGAGCAATCAATTGACACAGCAGGACCATGCTGATGAAATAAAAGATGATGCCAGAGAACATGCAGAGCACTGCTTGCGATCTGGAGACGGCAGGACTTGACACCAAAGCACTGCTGTATGTGCCGTGTGTTTCGGTTGAATCATATCTTTTGATTCTTTTTAGTCATTATTTCTTTTGGCTTTGGTTGGGCTGTAGGGTGGTAGGCTCATTTTGTGGTGCCTTGTAACGACATATTCACATGAAGCCCAGAGGCCACTGGTAACCAGAAAGCACAACATGTGTTTGTTTTTGCTCGGTCACATTGGTCACATTGTTCTGAAGCATTCGCAGGATTTGTGAAGATCCTGAGCTCCCAAGATGTGGCGGAGCCTGATTGGGACAGAATATGTTCTTTCTTTGCCAGCATCCATCGACCTCTTCTCCAGTGTCCGAAGGTTTGTTTTTTTCGTGACATGTGATTGTGATTATCTAAGGCGAAGCACAAGAGAATGGCATCAAAGTCGAGAGCACAAAAGCGGGCCTTGAGGAGAAGGCCAGCTTTCCATCAAAGTTGTGCCAAGGCGAAACTTTCCAAATCCTTCACATGAAGCTTGGCGTCAGGAATGCCCAGAAGACAAGCGCAAACTTGTCTACGAGGATCCATCCTTCCTTGCTCCAGACTATCAATCAAATTGTATAAACATGTTTAGTTTACTGCTTCTGTACAAAAAGATTGTGAGGGGTTTCCAAAGAAGATGCCACGTCTAAACCTCGGTACTGAGTTGTTTGACTGGTTGGCAGGACATTTGGGATGATGCCACGCTGTGAGCGGATTCTTTGCATTTCTGGTCGGCAACAGAGTCAAGATTTCCTTTCGAAAGGTTGGATTTTTGATGACGCAGATTACCTGTAAAGCAGTTGGAAGACTGTCCTCAATGGTTGTTGCTTGTCACTTTCTGTGTGTGCTTTGGCTATCTTCGCCCTTCATGAAAGTGTTTTCAAATTCAGGACTGAAGTGAACCAGAACGCTTTCACAACCTTCAGGAAGAATAGAAATAATATCATGTACAAATGTCGGCCTTCCAGCCAATCAAGTGTAGACATGCAAGCTTAAACGCACTAGACGAAGCTATCACTTGCCAAACAGTGTGGAGCAATATCAGCCAACAAGAGTCTAATCCAAGGCCAAACAAGTGCGCGGAAACATCAAGACATCCACCTCACACCGCTGATTGCTAGCATGGTACCTAAATGAATTCCACGTTAGCAGCCTAGCAGCATCCTACTCTACCAATAGCAAGTGCCATTAGACAGAAAAGCCAAGATGTTCAGCATAGGAGAAATTGCAGCAAGAAGCCATATGCGGCATATGCATGCATATGCGTCATATGCGCCGTATACGAAGGATCCTACCCCAGTTAATCAATCAAGGCTCCTTGCTTTTGCTCTAGCCAGTCAAAGTGCGCCTGGCGGCCCGAATGTAGATCTTGCTGATACTCTTTAGGCATCCCTTTTCCATCCTTTCTATCCTTTTTCGAAGGAAGTTTAAATAGCAAACTTCCGACAATATGGACAGTTGAAAAGCAGAGTAGAGTAGAGTAGTCAGCAGAAAGAAGATGCAATAGCGCGGAAGTCAGAAGAAAGAAGATACATCCGCGCCAAATGTTAGAGAAGTCGCGAAATGCTGTGTTTTTTCAATGATTCGCGTGTCGGGTCAGTCGAAAAGTAGGCCTGTTAAAGCGGCGGGTGCGGAGTCATGTGGTCAGAGGAGAAATCAAAAATTGCACGCCGCTGTGGCGAAAAGCACATCTTGAAGTCAAAATGTTAAAAAACTGAGGGTCCGGGAGCACTTTTTGAAGTTCTGATGTCGAATAATTGCACGCCGCTGTGGCGAAAAGCACATTCTGAAGTGAACATGCTAAAAAACTGAGGGTCTGGGAGCACTTTTCGAAGTTCTGATGTCCAAAAATTGCACGCCGCTGTGGCGAAAAGCGCATTCTGAAGTCAAAATGCTAAAAACTGAGGGTCTGGGAGCACTTTTTGAAGTTCTGATGTCGAAAAATTCCACGCCGCTGTGGCGAAANGTCAGTTAGCTAGTTAGCTAGTTAGCGAGTTAGCTAGTTAGCTAGTTAGTTAGTTAGCTAGTTAGTTAGTTAGTTAGTTAGTTAGTTAGTTAGGTAGATAGTCAGCTAGTCAAGCAGCCAATCGGCAGCTAGCCAGTTAGTCAGTCAGTCAGTCAGTAAGTCAATTAGTCAGTTCGCCAGTTAATCAATCTATCAATCAATCAGTTAGTCAGTTAGCTAGTTAGTCAATTAGTCAGTTCATCAGTTAGTCAACCTGTCATGTCGTCAGTTAGTCAGTTAGCTAGTTAATTAGTTAGTTAGTCAGTTAGTCAATTGGTCAGATAATCAATTAGTCAGTTAGTCAGGCAGTCAGCCAGTCAGTAAGTAAACTAGTCAGTTTGTTAGTTAATCAACCAGTCAATCAATTAGTCAGTCAGTCAGTCAGTCAATAGGTCAGTTCATCACTTAGGCAATTACTCAGTTAATCAGACAGTCAATCAGTCAATAATCAGTGGGCTAGTTAGTCAGTTGGTCAATGTTTTTGCTCTGACATCCGTCACTCACATTAATCAATCTCTCCTATACGTTTCCTATTCTTGAAATTTCCGCCACCGCCTTGTGCGGTACTACTGGTATCATTTCTATCCGTTCGATCCGTTCCATTTGTTCAATCAGTTCATAGTTAATTTTCGTCTGATGGGTTTTCGAAATGGTGTTTGCCCCTCAATGTGAAATTGCTGTAGTTCAAAGCTACGCAGGTTGATACTCAAGGCAGTTGCAAAGTTGGTGATCATATCCTGGTGTACGTGGCCAGTCTCCAGTCTGGAGACCCTGAAATGCCCACTAGGAGTTTGTCATAGGTAGTTCTTGTATGCTAGCCAGGAATTGCCTGACTAACCAGGACAGGTCCAAGTCAGCTTGTGCAAAGATCCTAGGGAACGTCTCAGGCTGATCATACTGGAGAAGACTTTTTGCAGATTCTGTCAGGCGCTGATCGGGTGCTGAGCATGCAAGTGAGCAAGTCTCACTTGTTAGCGACGGTCCGCATGGAAGGGCTCTATAGTTTTCAAGAACATCTCATTCTTTTATTGTAGAATATGCTGATACAGATTTTAGCCCAGGCTTGCATGCAAAGGTTGCAGTGTTGGAACTTGCCTGGACTTGAAACGGAGTCTGCGGCATGAAGTCCAAACAAAAAGTTGGAGCATTTGACCTCCCCGAACATTGCTGTTGGAGGTTGTGAGGAAAAAGGCTTATGCAATCTTTTGCCTATGATGAGAAGGCCATTGGCCTTCATAACACTTTTGCAGCCTTTTCACATACAATCTCACTTCTCAAGAGACAAGAATGGACACAAACCTGTGAAATTTACTTGTCATCAGCGAAGAAATTTTGAATTGGAGCAGTGTCGCATGAAACAACTGAAAGCCAGCATCTGTGCATCCAGTGAAAGAGTAGGGATTGAGAATAGACACCAAGACTTGAAAGCCTTGTCCAAACCGGGGAATTTCCATTTTGCTTCATGTCGTTGGTGTATGAAATGTCTTTCGTGCACTTCAAAGCTTAAAACAACCAGAATCTCACGATCAAACAGCGCTTGCATCTTCCACAGGATGGTGTCAGCTGCCAGTTTAATGCCGACTTTCCGCCAGAAGAGCCCTCGCAAAAACTGGCATCGCATTCTGTTTGATTGGTTCTGTGTTTGTTGATTCAACCCGTCATATGAAAAACTTTTCATCCCACTGGCCAGACATGACCATGTCTGCCGCTGTTTAGCTTCAAGGCTTCAAGTTCACAATACATTGGACAGTAAATGGTAAACCTAGTGTGCAAGCTCAGCAGTTTGATAGCATGTTTGTGACAGTAGATGGCAAGCATAAATACATCGTTTCAATGGTCAGCAAGTAGCAACTCCTCAATTCACATCTATATACATTTGTCCGAAAACATTGGTCAAAATTTACCAAAGCATAACATATTCCACATGAAATTTCTGAGAGGGTTCAATATTCATATTTCAAAGGTGCGAATCTTTCATCCTCGAGTTCCATAAATATCCCGCCGGGTAGTCGTGCAATTTTTTGAAAACTAGAACATGTTGAATCAGAAAAATTGTGTCTTTGTGCTCGGTCCCGTCATTTGCTGATATTTGGGATCGTCAAGTCCCGTCATTCAGCTCAGCCGAAGTCTGACATCGACTTGGAGGTGAGAGTGCCACCCTCAATGCTGCCAGTGAACACTACATGAGTATCAGTATCAGTGAAGGCTTCTTTGAAAAATGCTTCTTTGAAGATCTTGGAAGCAAACTGACTGACACCAAGAGACAGCAAAAGACATCAAGGTGCTCCCAGCTGCGACGATGATGCTTGCTAGTTCCGATTCAGACTATGAATCCAAAGAGGTGAGAAGTGTGGGCAAAGCAAGCTGCGCTTACTGCGACATGCAGAGGCTTGCGATGGCGACAAATCAGTTTGCGTAGCTGCAATATTTGCGTCAAAGATTTGTTTGACAAATCTGATAGTCAGCGTTGTTCTTCCAGGTCCAGGTCCTTTGCTGACGGTAGTGAACATCAAAACCTGAGAGGTTCGTGAGCTTTCTTAGCTTTGTGCAAATGCTGCAGGTTTGTCAGCTTTTGGAGACTGAAACCTGCAGCATTCAATGAGAAAGCCGCTGTGGCGTCGGGCCATGGCTGCTGATCCTGATTCCAACTCACGCTTTGCGGTCATCTTTCGAGAACGATGGAGAGGCTCACGTGGGCAGGGTATCCTTCAGCCCAAGGTGGAATTTCCATTCTATGTCCAAAGACCCTAACACAGACATGACTGAGGATCAAGAAAAGGCTGAAGTTGCGACCATGGTTCTCTATGCTGCAGGTGGGCCCGATGACGATGGCAAGCGGGTTCGAGACTATGGAAAAGTGGCGAATGCGCCGTTTACGTCGTGGCCGGGATCCACACAAGCCCGTCGGATGGGGAAGAGCATGCCACAGTTCGGCTTGGGATCAATGAAGAGCCTTGGTATTCAAAAGCTTGTCCCGGATACACGTGTCACATCCGGTCGGCTGACTACAAAACGAAGTGTTGGGAGAACTCCTGATCCTTCTGTACCTACTTATTCAATGTCCTTTGTGGGTCGCTCGCGCGTGTTGTCGTGAAAAATGAAAACGTCGATCGTTGGCCGTTTTCTGAATGGGAACTCTGCCAGGGTGACGAATTTGCCAGCCGCATGAGGCCCATCCATGATCTTGGCAGGTTGCAAAAAGGCAGTGTAGAATGCTGTACGCTTTCCAGCTTTTGAAATCTCATTGCTTCAAGGTCCATGATTTGCAACAAGTTGGCTGTCCGCGATAGTGATTGCATGTGATCAGTCTTGATTTGTGTGGAGCATTTCCATTCAAGGTGGCAAATCTTGCAAAAGTAGGATGAGAAAAACAGCAACGCAGAATCGATGAATCTTTGACTCATTGTGGCCCCATTCTCCGAGTGGAACTTAGCAGGTCTTGAAGAAGGTCTTACTTTAGAACTTTAGATGTTTATTATAGAGACAGCACCCAAGTTCAACTTTCATCACTCACAAGCCGTAGTGCGGCTTGAACTGGGAAGGTGCTAAAGCGTCACGTGTCGGCCAGTAAGTGGAGTTGCTGAGGCCCATCAAAATGCCAGTGGAAGTCGAAATGCAAGATTTTTTCTTCGAGCTTGATACACATCAGACGGATAGACCAGCAATGCTCAGATTTGAAGTTGAAAGCTTTGACCAGTCAAGTCTTCCATCGCACTGGCATGGGACACAAACTGAAGACGGGGCAAACTTGCGTGGGCTTGGCTCCGGAGCTTTTCGCAAACGCTGTCTAATTGCTGGTGCCTTCACTCTGGCTTTGTTGGTACTGATTTTATCCATTGTTTGTGTCAGTGTACGAAGCAAAGTTCCTTCGTTTGAACCGTCTGAGCCATCATCTGAGCCATCCAAGCCGCTTGAACCGTCTGAACCATATGTGCAAGTGAGTGCTGCAGAAGCAATCAGTGACTGGGGCCCTTGCGGTCAGGCCAGTCGCGCAAAGCTCTTTCCCTTTGGATCCAAGCAGTCCAGAGGTGAGTCTGATGCATCTGATGCATGGCAATCATCGTCATCCTGTCGCCAGTACCGAGTACCCTTGGACTATCAGAATCCGAACATGTCGCGGATCATCGTCTCAGTCATGCGCGCCAGAGAGCCCATGTCAGCCAGCGAAGGGCAGCTGTGGCTGCTGCAAGGTGGACCAGGGGTTCCTTCGCATGTTTTGCTGGATCCCATCCCTTTTATGGTGCTAAGCAATAGAGTTACCTATGTGCTCGACCATAGGGGCACTGGTTGGTCAACGCTTCTTGACTGCCCAGAGGCCCGCAACGCTACAGCCGAATGGGCTCAGATGTGGATGAAGTGGGTCGGGCTCGGGAACGCATCCGTGGAGTTTCTAGAAGCGTGTTTGGAGGAAGTCTCGCAGAATGTTGGTCCCCCTGGACTGTTCAGTACTACTAATGCTGCTCGAGACCTTGCATCAGTGATTTTAGCCATCAGGAAGGAGCAGCAGATGTGGTTTCAGTCGTCGGCCTTGTCAGGCCAGTTTCGGACACTGAGTGATCTTGAAAATCCGAATGTTTCTTTCGAGAATTCTGACCCTCGGACCATTGACGTTGGCATTCATGGTTTATCTTACGGGACTCTCTGGGCTCAGCGCTTTCTGCAGCTACAGGGCAAGGAGTTTCAAAGCAGGCTCGTAAGACACGTGGTGTTGGATGGAGTTTTCAGCGAAGATGCTCATGATTTGGGACAGATGCTTGGTTGAAGATACTTGGATAGACTGCATGGATAGATTGCCTGCCAGACAAGTCCATCTAGCAGTGCGTTCTTGTTCTTGTTTCCATGGTCAATGTGGCTTGTAGACTTGTACGCTGGCTAGCAAATGCAGAAAATGTTCTGACACTCAGGTATTCCCTCGCAGCCAATAGTGCAGGGAAGCGTTTGCTGACTGCATATTGCGATGCTGATTGCCGCTTTGTGTTGGAGGTACCGGAAGTTTCTCGGCCAGAAATATAGGTGGGCCACGAATTCTATGTGAATTTGATAAGGTTGTTGGTTTGGAATCCGAGGATTCCGCAATGAAATGGGTGTTACTTGGGGTATTCCGATATTCCGCCTATTCCGATTGATTGCCAAATCAACGGGCCCACCAACAATTCCCTGATGATGTGTCCATTGATATCGCAAACGCTGAGGATGCGTCGGCTTGGAGCTGGTTAGTTTCCAATGTCCATGAGATTGAGGACGCGTTTCACTTGGAGGATATTTGCACAACTCAATTTCAACAGAGATTTGTGGACACCATCGGTTCTGGATGGACTACAGGGCCTTCCGCACAAGAAGCTTTGAGCATTATCGGCTACCTCTCTATCACGATGGGGTATCCCATGATGCAAGAATTCGTTCAGCTGGTCCTGGCATTCCGAAAGTGCCAACGCAAGAGTGCCAGTACTGCTCTGCCAGATGAGTGGTGGTTGCTAGCAAGAAAATTGGATTTTTTTGCTGAAATTGCAAGGTCTTTTTGGGCAACGACGCCGCTGGACTTTTCAGCCATTTTGCATCATGTGGTCGTGTTTGGGGAAATGTGGAATAAACCTTTGCATCCAGAAGCAGGAGAAGTCTGGAGAGAATTCTACGCCAAAAACATTTTTTTTGCACCGGATTTTGCATCCTTACTGTCTCGCTACGCTGCAGTTTTTGGCAAATACAAGTACCAAAGGGCACCACGAAGCATGGCTGAGATGGAAACTGGAGTGGCCGTGCTAATCACCTATGGAGATTTGGATGGGCATACATTGCCTGATTCGGCAAAATATGCATTTCAACAACTGCAAAGCTGTAAAGTGGAAGCTGAATTGAAAACGGGTAAGCATTGCGTTAGCGACTCCAGATGCATGAGAGAAGTGGTGGACGCCTTCTACAACAACTATGTGCATTGCCAATCAGATTTGAAACTGGAATCAGGGACAATTCTGAAGCGTGCTTTGAACAATTTGCAAAACTGCGCTCCCGCAACATTGCAGTCGCTTGGCAGTCACTAGATCATTGGGAACTGTTTGGAACCTTGCCAGCGTTGCACTGCTCCTTGACAACTGGCAAATAAAGGTAGCACAGGTTAGCTTGAATCTGTTTTTTGCATGCGTTTGCATCATTTTGCTGCTTCCAACTTCAAAGATCTTCAAAGCCTGTAGATCATATTGGTAGAGCAGTCGCCTTCGTTCATGTTGAGATTGGAGGTGGCAGCGGTTTTTGCAGGATCGCTGCGCTGCATCCAAGTTCAGGGGCAACTTTGAAGACCATAAGAGCTGCTTCCGAGAATGAATCTCGACTTGTATCAAAACCAAGAAGGGTCCCTTTGTTTATCCAGTTCTTGTGCTTTGTTGATCATTCAATCTCACTAATGACATTCGTATACATTTATGCATCTTGATAGCAAACCAGGAGGCTATGTGTATGGTGCACTTGAATGTGTATACTGTATATGAATATATATATTTAAATACAACACATGAAATACATTACTGTAAATGGCAAACACTTCAGTGAAGATAACAACCCTTGTTTCTATCTTCCTTCCCAGTGGCCAAAACTGTCCGATCAGCAGTGTCTGTTTTCCCCAGAGTCGCCACCAAAGTATCGGAACGAAGCCTGAAAAGGCCGGCAGGATCCTCGAATGCTACGGGTCGCCTCGACCCACAAATGACTGTCCACAGTCACCAAGGTTAACCCCCTGAGTCCCCTGAGCCAATGGGTGCTATCGTGATTGAAGATTCTATTGAACACCGGTCAGTGATTTCTGTGAAGGTGGTGTGCAAGGATGTGGATTCACACTCCCAAAAATTCTACAAGAATTGAAGAAAACACTCATCATTGAACACACCAGCGGTTTCACAATTGGGTTTTCCACCATTTGATTCTGTTTCTGGCATTTGACCTTGCCTTTAAGACCTGCAGCTCGTCGCTCAGGCGATATCTGTTTGAACCTTGAGGTCAGGTTACTTACAGTACATTTCCTCAGACGTATTTCTCATGACTTCTCCTTCTATGACTATGAAGAGGACCGCCAGCCAAGCCTTCGAAGATCCTGTGCCACCTACATTGAAGTTGAAGCCAGTATTGGAGCTCACACTTCACCTTGCCTTATCTCCTATTCAATTCCAGGCGCTCCTGGATCTGCGCCCTATACTCCCTGATCCGTACTCATCCCGCTTCGGGTTGAGGACAGATCCGCTCAAGGCTATTGGAGTGCTCCATGTGCTGAACCACCACCAAGGACGGAGATCAAAAAATTTATGCTATGTAAGGTTCACTTCACTCCAATTGGCGTCCTCACATTGCAGCAAGCAGGAATTCTGGAACCAGGAGACGGAAACATTGCACCCAGGGCAGGATACTTTCGTCACCATGGTCCAATGTATGACCAGTTCTGTGGCGAGTTTCAAGGTGCCACCACGCAGTGTTATAAATTCTCTGATGAGTTCCAAGAACTTGTCTAAGCAAGGCAAAAGCTCCTGTTACTTTTGTGAGTTGTGCGGGGGGGTAAGACCTTAGCACACCTATGAAAGATTGCAGCCGCGAGCTGTCGACCTACTTTTGGATTCAAATACCAACTTGCACAAGAGTTCACTTCACCGCCAAAACAAGTGTGCATAATCTCTTGGACCAAGAGATGCGGGATAGAGCTTGTGTCGTTTATGACTTTCATGTTTGAAGAATATTTTCGCTTAGTTTTATTTGTGGAACGTTTTCCTGTCAAGCAGTGTTTAATTGAAGAAACTGTTTTTTTGCGAGGCAACAATTTTTTGTTTAGACACATGATAGGGGTGTGTAAGTATAAATTGATACCAAAAAAATATTTACATATGATACATGGAATCAATCATGAATATGCTGTATCAAAATACGTACGAACATGTGGCACTGTCACCATCAAATGGATTGGCGTGTGGTTAGAGCTAAGGCCTCAGATTTTTGCCCGAGTCGAATGCCACGACATGTTTTTGCTGTCGAGAGGCCTGATACCGAATGCATTGCATGCCCGGTGATCCCAACCATCCACCAAATCTAGGTGTGGTTTCCGACTATCATCCTTTTGCGGGGATTCCCCAGTTTGGGTTGAAGCCACCACCTAGAATGCTAATTCAGCGCAAAGAAGAAATCGAAGAACACAAGACAACTCACGACATTCACACAACATGACTACGGCCAATTGCTTTTGCGATTTGTTGAAGTTGTTGAGGGAAATTGGAAAATTGCCATGTGGAATCGAGATTCCAATGTCACCAAAAAAGCACATACTGCAGTGTGCGGTCTTCACGCTTTGGGCAGGTCATGCAATGTGAGCAAAATCGGTCCTCAGAGCTCTGCGTTGGTTTTGAGAGCTGTGACCAGGCGGCTTGGCCCATCTTCCATCGTTTGCCATAGTCTCAACGCGTTGGTATCATGGCTGTCATCATGCAAGATGTTTGGTACGTGGAAGCGTCGACGGGGGGGTGAGAGATGCAGCTGTTTTTTTTCCAGACAGCTGTTTGGCGCAGGAAGTCGCGACAACATTGTGAGCCTTCAAAATGTACTGTCAGACGCCAAGCTGTTTCGATGCACGTGAGGTTGCTTTGTCCTCAGTTTCGAGCTAAATTTGTCCTGCTCAAGATATCATTGTGGTTCACTATGAGATTCACTTTTTTTCCTTCTTTCCTTCTTTCCTTCTCTCCTTCTCTCCTTCTCTCCTTCTCTCCTTCTCTCTCTCTCTCTCTCGCNTCTCTCTCTCTCTCTCTTTCTTTCTTTCTCTCTCTCTCTCTCTTTCTCTCGCTCTCTTTCTCTCTTTCTTTTTTGTTCTCTCTCTCTCTCTCTCTCTCTCAGGCAATGTTAAACTCACTGTTGCAACGCTGCAGCTCTGTTTTCTCACCTGTTGGATTGTAGGCTCAAGGCCTATGTTGGGCCAGAATGGTGTTGCGTGCAAGCTGTTGTAGCTGTTGGCACTTAACATGCCGCCTTGGTCGTGCGCGCGAAAGGACTCGACCACACTTATTGACAGCTCAGCTTGTTGACAGAGGCTTATTTAAACTGTTGTCATCCGCAGTATTGGCAAACGTGGCTTTTCTGTGCACGATACATTCATGGCCTCACAGTAGTGATATCTCATGCTGTCCTTTGCCTGTTGGCTGGTCTCTCATTCAAGGCTTCTTCTTCTGGCTCTGCTGTCTTGAGATAGTCCAAGTGGCATGGGTGTCCCCTTCTGCGGTTGAGGTCTTGTTCAGTCCAAGCTGTGTGGCAGAGGGCATCATGGAGATACCATCCAGGGCCATATGCTGGGTTGCAAACTGCAGTGGCTGAGTCGGAGGCAAATCAAGCATCGACGGCAAATGCAGCGGCTGCTGGTATGTCCAGCTCCAGTCATTTGCCCACGTTTTGCTTCCAAACACTTGGCGCGGATCCCCTTCCAAATTGACCACAGTGAGGGTGTTGAGTTCCATGGCACTCAGGCAGTAGTGATGCCGGGCGAGGACTTGAAACACTTACCATGCGGTTGCCACGCTGGAACGTGTTGCAACTTCCATTGCTGATGTGCACCATGATGTTGGCTACATCTAGAACAAAGTTGATCAACGCGTTGCTGGTCCTGGGTGCTACCACAGTAGTATTAGAACCACGCCGTGTTGCGTGACCCTGTGAGTCATGATACGCCAAAGTGCGGATGGCGTTTCCTGCTGCCATTGTCAAGATCAGCTGAAACCATTCCTTGTCTTGGCGCGCAGATCCATCCAATTTGTTGAGAACCCCTTCTCTTCAAGCATTCATGGACTCAAACTCTTCCTTGGTGTTGGTCGCCCTGCTTGTTGAGATGGCCTACCCAAATTTCCCCACTGCCGGGTGGCACGACAGAGCTAATCGTCATGCCATCTCCCAGGTGAAGCCTATTTTTGACTCCAAGGTGCCATACGTTCCGTCTCCCAAAGTTGGAAGAGTCGAGTACATTGTACATTCTAATTGTCTCTTTGCCAGAGATTGCAAAGTGTTGAGCCCGTTCCTAAAATTCTCGAATTCAAAAAAATCTCCTTGTTCTCACGCAGCGAAAAACGTGTTGGAATCACTCGTGCAAAAAATGTTGAAGATCGTGTTGAGCTCCGCCACTCCGTGTTGAACGGGAGAACGAGCAAGAGAGGCCACGCGGTGAAACGTAACTGCTGGGGCTATGTTGTGTTACACATACATACCGTTGCGGACTCTGCTGTTGGCCTTTGTGTGAAACTTGCCGCCTGCAGGTCACTGTTGTTTGTGTTGGCATTGCATGCCAATGTTGTAGAGATTCTTGTTGAGAGCATCCTTCGAGACATGCTTGGTTAGTATGTCGGCGATGTTCAGTGCTGTTGGAATCTTCAGGAGTGTGACTGCTCCTGCGTACACTAGCTGTTGGATGAACATGAATCTAAGATCAATGTGTTTGGCTCGTCTTGATACTCCAATCCTTGTTGCCATGCTCTTTCCTGAGGACGAATCTGTTCCAACCTTAATGTTGCTCTTTCTGTTGCCGAGAATCTCCTGTAGGAAATTCTTGAGGAATATGCTTCTGTTGCCGTTCCAATAACGTAGAACTCGCTTTGTGCGCTTGAGAGCGCCACTGTTGCTTGTGTTCTGCTTCCGAAATGCACTGTTGTTTCCAGGACTTGAATCGCAAATCCTGTTGTTGATTTTCGTGTGGGGTGTGAGTGACAGCCTGCCCAGTCGATGTCTGTGTTTGCCACTATGTCTAGAGGCATGTTGTCATCTCGCAGTTGCACCGTTGGGCTGGTGCAAAACTTGCAGTGCTTTGTTCCTTTGAGGTACCCAATGCGGCGTTTGAGTTTCTGATTCTTCTGGTGTTTGACTGTTGGCTGTCGCAATCCCCTTGCTAGCTCTTTTGTTGCGTAGGCCACGTCTGTCCGTGTGTAGTTAAAGCCCTTGCAGCTTTCCAACCATTCTCCTGTACTGTTTGTGTTGCTCCGCGTTGAGAAGCTCCCCATCCTCAACGGTTTCCTTTGCTGTTGTTGTTCCCGGTGTTGTCGCAGGATTGCATGTTTCTAACTGTGCTTCTTGTGAGATGTTGTCGATGCAATTGTCTCCTCATGAGATTTCGTAGTAGTTGCCTCTGTTTGTGATTGCATGTGTTGCTGAATCTGCTCAAAGATCATGTTGATTGCGTGCTCCTCTCCTGTGAACAGGAGGTCATCAACATGGACCATGATGTATGCTTTGTTGTGCGGATATCGGAACACTCTCATTTCCATCATAAATGCCAACGCCACGCATGAGAAACTTCATCGTGTGAACTGGCAAACGTTTAGCGCCTATGTCTGCAAGATTCTTAGCACTAGCCACCGGTGAGATGGTGATCATCTTGGACTCAACGTGAGATTGGAGCCACCAAATTGTCAATGACAAGTGACGAATTTTCCCAACGCCACTTCTAGACAGTACTTGTCGAGCAGCACTGTTGTCAATCAAAAGTTTCAAACTGATATCTGTCTGCAATGTGAACTCCAAAACTCTTTCCATGAAAATTGCATCACATGCTGAACTTACAGAGGCATTTGTCTCGGCCTCTGCCGGCGAAAGAGCTATGAGTCCCTTTGTACGAGCTGCTGCATGTAGTGTCACACCATCTGCCTGAATGCAATCACTGGACCCAGACTTTCTAGTTCCACGATGGCCAGCCCAATCAGAATCTGAATAAAGAAAGAGAGTCATGCCCTCAAAAGTTCGTTCCAACTCTTGAAGACTGAGAAGCAAACCATATTCTACCCTTCCAAGAAGGTAGCATACTAGACGCTTCAGGATTTCCATTGATCTCTTTGTGGGCTTCGACATGTATCTGGCCAAACATCTGATGCCAAACTGACGCTCAATGAGGTCATGTGACAAGTACAAAAGCACTCCAACCCCACTTCGAAAAGGTGAGGCATTCTCCTGATCCAGCTCCTCCGTCTCGTCAATTTCATTGATCTGTCCATGACACGGTGTATTCTTGGGCTTCCAAGATTTTCTAATTCGAAGTAGTTCAAACAATTTGTCAAAATGCTTGTTGTGAGGATAAATCACCATTTCTGACTCACTCAACATGACTTGCCTCCTTTTCAGAAAACACTTCATCACCAGCATGAAGCATCTTGTCAATGCTCAACTTGTACAGGCCTATCTCCTACCAGAAGCATATCATCAACATGCAAAAGAATAAGGACTTCCATGCCAGGTGATCTTAGAAGACACGGTGATGCAGCAAGTGCCTCAATCTGCAATTGATCCTGCAGCACTGCAGCACCCTTGTACTGTCCTTGTACCAAAGCAGCGATCCATCCCGCTCGCTGGCGGGTAGCACACGGCCTAGTCCAAATTTCTCTGAAGCACCAAAAGAACTGATACATGTGACAACTGTTGGTGTCTCTTGCCTGACGGTTAGGAATGCACCTGCAACGTCCATTGGGGCCATCATCTGCTGCTTCATCGAACTCGACTTCCTTTTCAGGAAAGCATATGGAAGAGCTCTTAGATGAACTTGCTGGAGAAAAGAGGTCGTGGTCTGGCGTTAGCCACGCAAACTCTCTGGCAACCTACCGAGCACGCCTCACCACACTCGATTGCCTTCGACTAGTTTGTCTCGCCATGTGCGTACAAACTTGGTAGAAAGTTCTTTGGGTTCTGACGAGGAGCAAGTCTGCTCCACTTGCACTAGCACACCCATGCTCGCGAGCCTGCCAATCTCCACCTGATCAGCCAGCATGTCTAATTCTGCCAGCTCGTCATTGGTCAACTCAGGTTCATGTTTGGGAAATGGTTTGCAAAGCTTGTCAATGTTTGCATCAAAATCAGCAGTAGAAGTCTCACCATCCCCTTTGAAGGCTCCGTTTTGGGAGTGTTCGTTTTGTTCTTTGAAGGCTCCGTTTTGGGAGTGTTTTGTTCTTTGAAGGCTCCGTTTTGGGAATGTTCGCCTTCTTCTTCCAGCATGTAATCATACTCCTCCATCATGTCAATCTCGTCTTCCTCAAACCATGTCGTATTGGGCTCATCTTCATGTTCCATGCCAAAAAGAAAAAGCGCATTGTAAGAAGATAATGCATCAAGTTTCAACTGCTTAGATGGCTTTGGGTTCGATTTCAACGCCACATCTCTTCCTTCAGCATCCTGAATATCAACATGGTTGGCGTGATGCTGCAATTTCAATTGGATCCGGCTGGACAATGGTGGGACCAGCGGGCTGAGAACCCCGCGCAGGATTTGGAGGTCCAGCAGGAGTCAACTCCTCTTCATCATCATCATCATCATCATCATCATCATCAAATAACTGGGTGTCTTGAGCATCACTCGGCGCCTGCCCCGCCTCAGCTGATTGCCCAGCCTGAGCTGGAAGTACCACCATAGGTGCTGATCTTGCCAACTCGCCTAAGGTTGTTGACTCTGCAATGTCTTGAGGGCTTGGCGGATCAGACGCTGCTTCATCAAGCTACGCCGCTTCAACCATAGGATATGTCAAAAGCCTTTGGTCCAACCACACGCTTTGCATTGACCACTTGAAAAGTGAAGCCAGACCGTAACTCCAAGGTCCAAGCTCCACACTACTGCACTTGTCAGCATTCCACGTGTTGCTGAATCTCCTCACAGAACGAGTGCAAACAATGGAGTTGTTCACTGAGATGATATGGGCATCGTGGTTATAAGCGTCTTGCTTAGCCACACACCTTTCAGCCATGTAGGAGCCCCCTTGCACGAAGTCTTGACATACGCCATGACAGTCTCACCAAAACAGCAAATCTTGCCTGAGTAAGGAGCATCAAAGATTCTCTCATAGCTCGTCTGTCCTTGTGTCAAAACATATCTATTATGTACCCTGCATGCACGAGTGACCACGATGTAAAAGGATGCAAAGCACCAAACACAGGTTTATCCAATCCACACCCACCTTCAACCCTCTGAAGAAAGGTCATAGCAAGCTCCCTCAGGGCATTCACAGTTGTTTCAGCACCACCAATTGCTTGATGGTTCCCCACAGCAACAAACTCGAGCTTGCAAGCAACGCTAAAAGCTCTAAGCGCCTTCCTCACCGCATTGCCTAAAGAAACAGTTGCAGGCTCGTCATCTGATCTGAGAATAACATTCTGATGTCCCAAGTGCAAGAGGAACCGCGCGACTTCAGTGCAAAGATAGCTCATAGACTTTCCACCTTTGTGCTCAGTAGGCACTGCATGCATCATCTTCGAATGCTGATCGTGAACAAACAACACAGTCAACTTATCTCGTTCACCTTCCAAACGACTAACATAGCCAAAATCAAAAGAAATAATGCTAGCGGCTGAAACACGTTGTGATGGAAGATGACGATCCTGCCTTGCTCTGTGAGCTACACAAAACTCACACCAGGCCTTGTATGGTTGATGGGTCAACTCATGAGAAGCTATCTCTTCTGGTGTAGGCTCTTCAGGAATGCTTGCAAAAACTAGGCGCCTTGCCGACTCACCATGCACTGTAGTAGCTGCGGTTTGTGCCATCATCTCCTGGGAGGGTATGAAGTTACGCAATCTCCTCAAGCACTTCAACTTCGATCCATTCTTTGTCAAGGCCAGGTTCGTACAAGCAGCATGGATAACACGCAATGGGGCGTTAGAATCAAGAACCACACCTTCAACTGCAACACTTCAAGGATCAGACAACTCTTCACGCTCTGCTGGAGGTTGCTCTACCTCGCCATCATTAGCAGGGACAGAATCATCCATGGGAACAGGTGCAACCACTCTCATCATCAATCTCATCAAACCCAAGATACTTGTAATCGACTCTCTGGTTGTGAGCTATGCTGATCACTTCCGTCAATCCAAAATCTAAGATTGGTGCATTCAGGTCGTCAATGTCTGCCTATAGGCACCATCCTCTAGCACAGTCCACGCACCTTCACAGAGAGCCAAAGTAGTTCGATACCACATCATCTGTGTTGGCGCTGGCGCTAACGTTGAATCTTGGAATTGAGGCGCCTTACATCTCAACACATACATCTGATCATGAATCTTATTCCAACCTGGCCTCAGCATCTCAAGCACGGGCTACAACTTCACTGCATTCACATGTAGCCTATCAGTTTGTGGTTGTTGTTGAAGACATTCTAGAGATTCGTCAACGCAGGCATCTTGTAGCACACAAATCTGGCCTCTTCCAACAACCGAGTTGCCACGGCCCAACTGGGATATAGCGCTTGCCTTTCACCAACCACTGCCTGTGACCATCATTTTCAACTCCCCATCCTGCACGAAGGAGATGACCCACGCAGATGAGAGGTGCAGTCACAGGTGAAATGATAAAGTTTTCAAGAAAAGAAACGTTCCGGAACCTCACTCTTGCCATACTGACATGGATTTGGACTGCCAGGGACACCTACATCTGAAAATCGCAAAGGTAAGGCTGACACATCAGACCCAGAATCAAAAACAATCTCTTCCTGCTCAGAAACCATACGAACATGCAACTTATTTGAATGCAACTGCAAATCTGGAGAAAAAAACCAATCATCATTGCTATCTGCATATGTCATGTCAAAACTCTCAGCTGCAGCCTGCACCTTGTATGCATCGCACGACTCACTGTCAGCATCGTCGCTGATGCTATGAAACTGCACCATCTGCACTCAGATTGGCTGAAGGAAGTCAAATCAAATTCGATGTCATAGTCCCCCCAACTCTCCAGGTCATCATTCACTTGACTGAGAAGTTTCACTGAAGGCTTGGAGGTGTTTGCTGGAGACAAAGCGGCAACCGAGGGAGTTCGATAAGCTGTGGCTGAGGTACTCTGGATCTTGCATCATCAGGTACGTCTTGGGTTTGTCTTACATTTCCACCACCTTTGCCAGAACTCTTGCCTTGATCGCGCTTCTTGATGAAACATACTTTCTGTTTATGACCATATTTGTGGCAATAGTCACGGTAGCCATCAAACTTTTGAGCGTTAGGTTGTTGATTCTGCCAACCCTGGCCCTTGCCACCATGACCACCCCTAAAGTAATTCTTGCCTTTGCCCTTTCCCTTGGTATTGAAAAACTTCCCAAAGCCTTGCCCTTCTCCTTTGCCTTTCGACTCGCCGCCATCCTTGCCTTCCACTGGACTGCGTCGTTTCTATTGGAGCACTGCCACCAGAGCCACTGGCGTATGATTGCACGACTCCAAGTTCGTTGAAAATACGTTTGTCAGTCCAGCTTTGAGTAACGTTTTCATATGCAAGAACTTCTGCCCGCACCTCTGCATAGGTGCTCTCCTCCTTCGTTTGGAGCTGTACGTGCTGTTGCACATGACGAGGAAGACAACGCACAAGCACACTAAGTTGGAGATCATCTGCAAGTTCGATATTGGCAGCCTTCCTATTTTCACCACAAACAAGTTTTGGAAATGACTTGTTCTTATCAAACTGTGGAAAGTTCATGTATGCTGAAAGAATACTGATTGCACGGCCTTTGTAAGAGGAGCAAATTGGATGTTCAGTTGACGCCGAACTTCCAAACCATTACGATCTGTCACACTACGCAGGATACGCATGGGACGGCCCTTCAACAACCTAGCCAGAATGCTGTACAATTGCTTAAACTTCCCAGCTTCTGCTTCATTCACAGATGACATAGCAATGAATGTCTTTGTATTGCGTTCAATTGTATCAAGCTCTCGATCAAGTTTGTCATCAGCATAAACCAACCAGGATCGAAATGCTAAACAGAACTCGCTCCAACGATTCTGGTCTGACTCCAAGTCACCACCATCAGACCCAAATAGGTCTGGCATTCGAACAACTTTACCAGCTTCAGCAAATCGTGGCTTGTCGTCGCGCGGCTTCATCATTGCCTCCACGCTCCGTGCAGCTTCCGCTGCCGCTCTAGCAGCTGCTGCTGCTGCTTCATTCACCACATTCTGAATTATTTCCGCCATGACTCCGAAACAATCCAGAAACAAATTGCAGAAATGCACACCACCAAACTGGGATACACGATGCTACCAGTAACGCCAATGAATGAATCCACTAGCACTGAATCCCACACGCCAGTTCAGAAACACCTACAGTATGGCTTAAATCTAAAAGGGGCAGCGGCCGAAGCGGGAAATCCAACCCGAGGAAGTGGCCTGCAGAACCCTAGTCTTTAGGGCGCCGGGCTCCGCTACCATGATTCTTTTCCTCTGAAAGCAAACGCCTCGGTACGAGGTATGTCTCACAGTGTCCTTTGCACCACCAAGCAATGCCAACTAAAGTACAAACACGCTTGGATCTAAACTGATCCCAAACAAGGTTACCAGGTATGCGCACAAATGTCCACGCTATACACGAAATACCACGGTATGTAATTATATATTTATATGGGGTTACATCTAAGCAAAATCGGAGACATCAGCACAGCAGTCCTTCACGCAGCAGTGCAAGGCAACATCCTGATGGGACCACCAAAAAAGTTCTACACACATCCCAACATCCTGCGGAGACTCAAGAAAGCAATGTACGGACTTCGCTCAAATTCTTGAGCATGGCAAGACCGTCTACCAACACTACTACAGCAGCTCGGATACGTCCGACTGGTTTCAGAACCCAATGAGTAGGTGAGTTTGAACGCACCATTTATGTGCAGCAGACAACATTGAAGCTTCTTTGAAAGTCAACGGCAGGTGTCACTTCAAGTGTCATGACATTGCCTTTACTTTCAAGTCTTCTCGGCAACACCTTGAGCTGTGACGTCGTGGCTATGGATTCTGGACCAGTGGTTGCTGGTTGGTCTCTCACTGACTGCGGTTTCATTGTGGTGGAGCTGTACTTGTGGCAGGTCATCTTGCTCGTGGTGATTTTGACATGCTCATTTGCCTGGTTGGTTCATGAGCTGCAGGGATATAAGGCGTCACTCAGATCATGGAGTGAGCTTACGGATGATTTGGCGGATGACGAAGAAGAAAGGAGGAAAGATGCTTACGCGCGCTATGTGGGGTGGAAGAAAGGTGGCTCTAGATCTTTGCGGGTGTCATGGAGCATTCTTTCCGTGGTGGTGGTATGAATGAAGCCACTGAGTCATCAACGCAGACTGAGGATTTAGAGGCCATGGAAGTTGATGAGAGCGAACCTGAAGCTGACAAGCTTGCAAGGTACAGATCTGCGGACTTGGAGGAGTGCAGGGACACAGAGCTGTGGTTTCAGATCCATCATCATGCAGACATGGAGTTGGACGACGCGCCCCAGCAGCAGACTGCAGGTGCTCAGTTGGATTTGGAACCATCACTGGAAGACATGGTGCGAGCTAGAGATTTGGCAATTCGAGTCTATGAGCAGAGAAGGCGTCAAGCTGAGGAAAGCGGTGGTCTGGATGCCTTAGATGCCTCGGAAAGAAATTACGAATGGCTGCACTATCTGGCATAGCTATGATTCGTGAACTGCTTTGCTGGTATATCTTTACCTTGGTGGGTTATTCCTCTTTGCATCTTACAATGGTATATACAGTATTGGATGTGTTGTGTTTATTTCCTCAAGTGAGCCGATGCTGTGAAGGCTAAACACAGGACACTTTCATATTCTGAGGTCAGTGAGGGCAGTTAGTTTCTTTTGGCATTTTGCCATTTGTTTCACGTCAATTGCATGTGTAGACTTGCAGACTTGGTTACCTCTAGAACTAAGAGCTGACATGACTGGATGGTCATTGCGAGGTTTGATTTCGACGTACCAAATCAGTGGAAAATTTCTGATGTAGGAATGTTGAGGCGGGGTGCTTAGATGTAACCCCGTAGATATACATACCGTGGTAGCTCGTGTATAGCATGTAGTGAGCATACCTGGTAACCTTGTTGTGGATCAGTTTAGATCCAAGCGTGTTTTTTCATTTAGTTGGCATTGCTTGGTGGTGCAAAAAGAACACTGTGAGATATACCTCATACCGAGGCGTTTTCTTTCAGAGAAAAGGAATCAGATTTTGAGCTTCCATCCTTTTGCTAAGGTTGTTGCTAGAATTGTTCGGAGAATCGCGAACAATGGTGTTGATGCGTAGATGTCGTCCTCGTCGTTGATGTTCTCGTTGTAGCGCTTCGCGACAATTCGGCATCGGACTTCCTCTGCCTCGCCTCGATGCGCCCACTTTGACTCCACGATGTGTACTTCCTCGTACACTGCCCTTTGCCTCATTGAACTCATCTCCTGCATCATTCCTTGTTTGAGCTTTGTTGTGTCAAACCCTTCCGTGTTGCAGACGATGAGCTCCAGCAGTCGCTGCTCGTTCCGGACCTCTTGCTGGTCCTCACTTGTTGCTGTTGTGACTTGCTTGCCGTTGTTCAAGGTGACTATAATTGCGTTGATTCTCTTTTTGCTTGTTGGCTGTGTCGGATGGGGCCCCGGTCGTTGTGCTGCTGTCTGTTGTTCTTTCCTCTTTTGTTGTTTTGTTTCACTGCCGTGTGTGATGGCGTCATCCGACGTCTGGCTGCGCTGCTTGCTGCTGTCGCAGGTGCTGTTGCCGTGACCGAGCGGTCCTCGATCATTGTTCCTGTTGTACGTTGACGTTTGGTGTTTTCTACTGCCTGGATCCCTAGGATCCGTGCGCTCTTCCGTTGCTTCGTGCCTTGCTGTAACTGCTTTCTCTGCTGTTTCTGGCCGCATAGGTGCGATGCTGGGTCTCAGGAATGTTGGTGTGTATGTTGCCATGGTGGTGTTGGTGACCACGTGGTGGTGACCACGGTGTTCTCGAGCAGCTCGTTGTTGTACTTGTGTGACTCTACTTGTCGTCGGATTATTTGTGCTCGCGCAACCTTGCCTGCTGTTTCGATGAAGGATTCACCGGTTGTTGTGTCTCTGCCCAGCCAGATTCTGTTGAAGAACCTTGGCTCTGCTTTTGGTTGGTTCTTTGGTGTTGGAACCATGTACAGAAGTGTTTCGCCAAATTCACAGATTGGCGCTGTGTTTTTGCGTTACCATCTGCGGAAGTAGCTTGTTTGTGCATCACTATGTATATAGTAGGTAGTTGTTGGTGAGGTACGCGCAGTGTCTCATCATGGTGTAGTGTTGCCGAAGGTGCCCCTTCAGAGTGTGCGATGCAGACGTTCCACTGCACCTTGGCTTTGGGAACTGTATGCTGGCAAAAATCTCACTGATATGTTGCCCATGCTGTTTGCTGTTGCTTTTAGTAGCTGCATCAGGTAGCCCTCCTAATCGCTTTGCAGGATTGTTTCTGTTCTGCCACTCCAGTAGGAATGTTTGTAGACATGTTGTTGTGTGGTCGAAGAGTTGCTGTTTGTCAGGAATTGCAGCCACGCACAGTCCTGTTTGGACGTCGACTGCTGTTAATACCGGGGTTGGCTTTTGATGTATGCGAAATCCACGTGTACGACGGGTTGTTTGCTGCGCTGTGGTGGATGGTTTGTTGTTCGTCCTTTGCCACCAGCACAAATTGGACGCCAGTTCCTGTATGGAAGGCGTGTGAGGTTGTGCTCTTGTACTTCCTGCGGTGTCGGCATGTATGGCGTTGTTGCTGCCTTTGCTCTGATTGCTGGTTGGTTCGTCGTCGTCTGACATAGTTGCTCCTTGTACTGCGCCTTTTCCTCAAAATTTGTTGAGCCCGTCCATTGTGTTGGTTCTTCTGGTTGTGGTTCTGCTGTCCAGTTGTCGTCAACTCTCTTGCCTCTGCTTCTGTTTGTTGGATTTACCATTTTCATTCTTGTTGGTAGGAGGTTGTCGTAGTTTGGTCCTCCGTCTGACTGTGTTGGGACGTAATATGTTGTCCTTGGTTTCACACGCACTTGTTTCCAGAGCCGACCTTCTTTGGTCCAGTAGTCATTGGTCTTGTCTACTTCTGTTGTACTGGAAATTGTTGGCTCCTTCTGCGGCTGCTTGCCTGTATGTCTTGTTTCTGGTGCTTGCGGTTGTTTAGGCTGCTGCGCATCCGATTGTGTGTCTTGCGGCGTTGCAGTTGTCGTCTTTGCCGTGTGCTCTGCTTCGATTGCCTTGGCTATAGTACTATAGTGTTTGGCGTTGTTGTTGTCGCTGGTCTAGCTGTTGCTTTTGGCTTGAGCCATGCTTCACTGCTTCACCAATCCAAGCCTGTCAGCCCTCACGCCTGTCTTCCCGTAGTTTTCATGGTTAACTGGAATGACCATCCGTGTTGAAAGGTGTGAAGAGTGCTTTCCTCAACCTTTTGTGGACTTGGACAAGATATCCTTCGTTGCTCATTGCCCAAATGTATGTGTTGCCTCCTCTCATCACTTGTGGTCCGCGTGGTGTCATAGTCAGAGTTGTCGGTGCTATCATTGCTACTTGTTTGTCCTCTACTGTTTCAATTCTCAGCTGCATTCCTCGTGGCATTGTTGCTTTCCTCAATCTGATGTCGCTGTTGAAGTTGAGCTCAAATCCTTGGTGTGTCAGCCTTGACACGGATAGGGTATAGTAGGTTGTTTCACCTGGCACGCGTAGAAAGGAATGACCATTTGACCATTCTCGTTGTTGAAGTGAATCCATCTGTAGCCATACACAGGAATCTCATTGTTAGTGACCGAAATCAAGTTGGGTTCTCGTTCTCGGTCAGGGTGTTGAGCGGGAACTCGTTGCCAAACCAAGGTGGGCAAACATGTGTTGCCGCTCCACTGTCAGTCATCACGTCCAGGTTGTTCACTTCGATGTCGTTGATGGAGTCCAGGGTTGCAAGTAAGAGATTCTCAAGGTTGTTGATTGCTTGGATCATCGGTTCGCTGCTGCTGCTGCTGCTGTTGCTGCTGCTGCTGCTGCTGCTGTTTTGCTGTTATTGTGGTGGCGCTGGAAGTGCTATACGGTACTGCTCTGGTTGGTGCCACTCGTTGTGCCACTGCTGTTCGTTGTACCAGTTGTTTGTTGGGTTGTTGACTGGTTGTCCTGTTGGGTCTTGCAGATTGCAGATCTGCATCCTGCAGTGCTTTGCTATGTGTCCTGGTTGATGGCATTTGTAGCACACATCCTTGCCTTGTCCCTTGTTACCTTTTGCTCCTGTTGATCCTTGTTTGCCTTTCCCTTTGTTGAAACCGTAGCCTTTCAATCCTCCTTTGAAAGGGCTTCCTTGGCCTATTGCTCCTTTGTTCCTTTGCTGTTGAAACTGTCGTTGTTGTAACTCTTGCCACCTTTTCCTTTGCCCTTTCCTTTGCCTTTTCCTCCTCTACCTTTGCCCTTGTATCCTTTGTACGTTGCTCCAATGTCCATTGGTGCTGGGCCTTGGTTGCTGTTCGTTGTTGTGCTGGTCAGTGCCTGCATTCTCATGAATGTTGCCGTAGACCAGTAGTATTCCAGGATAGCGGTCCTGATCTGGTTGTGCGTTGTGGCTGTTGTGGCGTTCAGCTGTAAAAGTGTTGTTGTTAGTGCTCCCTTTGTCTCGTTGAGGAGTATTGCTATTTTGACTCCGTCTGGTAGTGGTGTTCCGTTGTCTTGTTCGTATCGTTGTACGCCGTGCCCATTGTGCAAAGGCTTCTTCAAACTTGTTTTCTTCCAGTGTTGGCTTGAGAAGTTTTGTGAGGTATCCTACGGAGCGTGTGCCTGTTGGAATGCTAAACCTGTGGCGTAGTTGTCTCCATGTCTCTAGGCGTTGGTGTTGAGAAGGTTTTGCCTGCAAACTGTTGCGGCTGGTCCGGTGCATATGTTGACCAGGATGTAGTGCATGGCTGCCGCAAGACGTTTCCATCTTGTTGCTTTGTTTGGGTCTGCAATGACTTGATCTATCAATGCGTTTGTGATCTGTTGGTTGGCGTCCCCTGCTAGTTGTACGAGTTCTGGGAACTCCGGGTCTTGGAGACCAATGTATGCTAGGAATTGGTATACCTCCATTCCTCATATGTTGCACGCTCTCCGTTGTAGTATGGCGGTGGTATTTTCCCGAAAGCGTTGCGAAAGGGTTCTTCTAAAGAACGTGTGCACAGTTGACCACCAACTTCTGACCACAGGAAGTAGCTGACACTAGCTGACCACCAACTTCTGACGACAATAGTTGCCTGCTGAGAAGAGCTGCTGAGAGTAGCTGCTGAGAATGGCAGCAACATGATGATAATCGCTGATGACTATAGCTGACCACCAACCCCTGACCACAGCAAGATGATAGCTGAGATTGGCTGCTGAGAAGAGCTGCTGAGAGTGGCTGCTGAGAAGAGCTGCTAAGATTGGCTGAGAAGAGCTGCTGAGAATGGCTGTGGATAAAGGCTGCGCTTCGAAAAATTGTTGCTTTTCTTTAAATTTCTTTCTTCTTTTTTCCGCCCGGTGGATTTGGTGGATTGCGGCGGGAGACAACCCTCTCGTCACTTCGTGCTCGTCGGACGCCCAAAACTGTGATGAAATCTAGATTCCCTCTGGTCACTTCGTGCTCGTCGGATGCCCAAAACTGTGGTGAAAAGCTCGCGGAAGCAACTCTCTGGTCACTTCGTGCTCGTCGGACCCAAAACTGTGGTGAAATGTAAATTTATCACGTCGCGGAAGCAACCCTGGTCACTTCGTGCTCTTCGGACGCCCAAAACTGTGGTGAAATGTAAATTTATCACGTCGCGGAAGCAACCCTCTGGTCACTTCGTGCTCGTCAGACGCCCAAAACTGTGGTGAAATGCGAATTTGCCGCGGGCCCGCTGGACCCTTTTTCATCTTTTGTGTTCATCGGATGCAAATTTTGGGCTCGACGGCGCAACCCTCTCGTCACTTCGTGCTGGTCGGATGATCGAAACTGTGGTAACATTGTGATTTTTCTATGCCGCGGGCAGCGGTGGACGTTGTGCGCTGGATTCATACATTTTGCGCACGCTGCTGTAGCGAAACGCACATGTTGGAATTTTGGATGGCACGCCGTTGTAGCGAGACGCGCATTTTGATTTTGCTGGATGAACCCTTTCGTAGGATTCGGTGGATCGATTGCACGAAACTGTGGCCAGGAGCAAATTTTGAGCTCTTGGAATTGCTCCGCGCATTGTCCTGGGCGTGTGAACGATTGTGTTTTGAAAGCTTCTTCTGTGAAATTGGAGGAAGCCTTGCGCGAAACGCTTGTTTTGGAAGCTTCTTCTGTGAAAATTGTAGGAAGCGTTATAGGAAACGCGCATTTTGGAAGCTAGCTTCTTCTGTGAAAATTGTAGGAAGCGTGGTAGGAAACGCGCATTTTGGAAGCTTCTTCTGTGAAATTTGGAGGACGCCTGGCACGAAACGATTATTTTGGAATTTCTTTTGTGAAATTTGGAGGCAGCCTCGAGCGAAACGATCATTTTGGAAGCTTCTTCTGTGAAATTGTTTCTTTCCGTGTTTTCTGTGTGTATTCCGTCTGTCTGTTTTTTTTCCTGTGTTTTCCCTTCGGGTTTTCTGTCTGTGTGTTTTCTCTTTCTGTTTTCTCTCTGTGTTTTCCGTCCGTGTTTTCTCTCAGTTCTCTCTGTGTTTTCTCTTTGTGTTTTTCTGTCTGTGTTTTCTCTCTGTCTTTTCTGTCCGTGTTTTTTCTCTGTGTGTTTTTTTTGTGTGCGTGTTTTCTGTTTTTGCGTGCTTGTTTTCCGTGTGTGTTTGTGTGTGTTCTCTGTCTGTGTTTTTTGTCTGTGTTTTCTTTCTGTGTTTCTGTCTCTGTGTTTTCTCCCTGCGCAGTGAGTTGATATCATTAATGATGAGCCCATGGCGATAAGCCCTTGCAAGGGTTGGAGGATCTGCGGGTCTTTGCTTTCATTGCTTTTCGTTCTTGATGGAACGCATGTATTTGGTCATGTTTTCGTTTTACTTAGCTTTGCAGATTGTTCGCGTGATCTATAAGGGACTGCATGCTTGTATCAGTGTGTGTTGACGCCGGGCCGTCGATGTCCTGATCCGAAGGGTATCCAGGTAGTGGTTGAGCGAAAGTGCTCGGTTGCGTCTTGTAAACCACAAGATTTAAGCATTACATTGCAACTATATGAAAGCAACAGTGCCCTGTGAAACATTGGCTTAAAATGCATAGATTCTGTGTACTGTATTTTGAGATTAGCATATGCCAGTTGCGATTTCCTTTTTGTGGGGTGCATATAGCGCAGTCATGGCAAGTTCTTCGGCTCTGCCTTGGTCAGGCAAGGCGATGGTTTCGCTCTGATGAGTTCATGATGTTGCAGAGAAAGGTATCGATTTTTTGAGAAAAGTATGGATTTGTCGAGGAAAACTGCGTCGCTGTTGTTCTATGCATACATTTCGTTGTGATCTGCAGGTGTTGGTGGGAGTCTTGTAGACAGACATTGACAAGATCTTCGACAAGTGCGGGATGGCCGCATTGGGGGAGGATCAGCAGAGGAGCAATTGAGGCTTCGTTTTCAGGAGCTCGGGTTGCCATTGAATGGGCTACGGCTAAGGCGGCTAAGGATTATAAGGAGTGATGACATCAGTTGGAGGAAATTGAGCAAAGCCATGGATATCAATCTGCAACATCCGAGTGGGGACAGGAAGGGAAGAGACGATCTGGTGGAAGCACTTCCGCACTGTTGTCCGAAGTGCCTGTGTTAGGAATTTTGCACCGGTCCTTCGTGGATGCATCTCTCAAAGATCTTAGACAATTCCGAGACGGCTTGAGTGGGCGAGCAACGCAGCGTGATGAACTGCACAAGCGCCTGCCCAAATTGACGATCAAGGATAAGCGCGACCATGTGGTCACTTTGACAGATCTTTGTCGGTCGTTGGAACTTCCAACAGTAACGTCTGGTGGTGGGCTGTCAAAGGAAGAATACGCGCAGCAGATCCTGAAAGCTTTGCTTGCAGAATCGCCTGCAGCTGCGCCTGCGGCTGCCAGTGTTGATGATGCTAAAACAGCATTAGTGGACGCATCCCTTTGTGATCTGCTTGCATTCAGGGATGGTCTGGCTGGGAATCCGTCACTAAGTGAGCCAGTTGGAAACTCGATTGAGGCAACTCAAAGTGAAGGATCGGCGTGCTGATATGGTCACCTTGGTTGATCTATGCAAATCTTTGACACTTGAGACACCATCTTTTGCGTCAACGCTGTTCCCAATCTGATTTAGTGCAGCAGATCGTGTCCGTTCTACTTCGCGGAATGCCTGCTGCTGCCAGCCTTGATGCGGCCAAAAAGGCGTCTGTGGATGCATCTCTTCAAGAGCTTCGACGGGTCAGAGATGGTGTGGACGGAGAGGCACCACGGCGTGGAGAGCTATGGAACCGATTGAAAGACATTAACATGAAAGATCAAGGCCCTGATGTCGTTGTCTTGACAGGTCTCTATCGTTCTTTAGAACTTCCGATCGCAAAGCCAGGTTGGTGGTGGTCTGAAAAGGGCAGAATTGGGGGAGCAGATCGTGGCTTCTTTGTTGGCTGAAGCCAGTGATGGTGCGACGAAAGCAGCTTTAGTGGATGCATCTCTTCAAGAGCTTCGACGGGTCAGAGATGGTGTGGATCAAATAGCCTGTCCCAGAGATGCTTGAAAAGCTCACGGCCATGAAGGATACCAGAGATGCTTGAAAAGATCACAGCCATGCAAGATAGCATGAAAAGCTCACAGCCATGCAGGATATCCTGTCCCAGAGATGATTGAAAAGGTCACAGCAGAGATGCTTGAAAAGGTCACAGCCATGCAGGATAGGTTGTCCCAGAGATGTTTGGAAAGCTCAAAGCCATGTAGGATAGCATGTCCCAGAGATGCTTGAAAAGCTCACACCCATGCAAGGATGCTTGAAAAGCTCACAGCGGTCACAGCCATGCAGGGCAGGCTGTCCCAGAGATGCTTGAAAAGGTCACAGCCATGCAGGATAGGCTGTCCCAGAGATGTTTGAAGAGCTCAAAGCCATGTAGGATAGCATGTTCCAGAGATGCTTGAAAAGCGCACAGCCATGCAAGGTAGGCTGTCCCAGAGATGATTGAAAAGCTCACAGCCCTGCAGGATAGGCTGTCCCAGAGATGCTTGACAAGTTCACAGCGATGCAGGATATCCTGTCCCAGAGATGCTTGAAAAGATCGCAGCCATGCAGGATAGCTTGTCCCAGAGATGATTGAAAAGCACCCAATGCAGGATAGGCTGTCCCAGATGTTTGACAAGCTCACAGCCGAGCGCCAGACCATTCAGACAGCCTACCTTGCATGGCTGTGAGCTTGTCAAGCATCTCTGCGACAGCCTATCCTGCATGGCTGTGAGCTTTTCAAGCATGCCTGTGAGCTTTTCAAGCATTTGTGGGACAGGCTATCCTGCATGGCTGTCAGCTTTATGATTGGAAAGGTCAGCAGCCATGCCCCAGCAGCAGCAGCCAGCAGCAGCGGCCATCACGAGGGCCAATGCAATGTTGAAGTTTCTCGGGTGGTCGGCAGACAATAACCCGGAATTGTCTCCCCTCCATGAAGAATGTGCGTGGAGATATCTTCAGTTTCTGCTCAATTCTGGTGGAGCAGCAACCACTGGAACGAGTTTTCTGTCTTCGTTGCGGTATGCAAAGCATGTATTTGGCTACACGTGTTTTGACGAAGTCATCAATAGCAGAAGAGTGCTTGGTGCTTGTGACATTCTCTACACCAACAAAAGAGAGTTGAAACAAGCTTTAGTGCTAACAGTTTCCCAGTTGCTGGAACTTCACAGGTTCTTGGCTGATTCGGGCCGCGACAAGTGTGATCGAGCACCTGTGGCATACATCATCACAGCCTTCTACACGAGAAGTAGGTTCGATGTGTGAATCACGGTTGGGATGAGAAGTCTGGATTCATCGAGATCCTGACAAACACCCACAAGACCGGAAGAACAGCAAAGCTCAAAACTAAACTGGTGCCAATTGTTGCACCTGCTTTCGGTGTAGATGAAAAGTTGTGGCCTGGTTTGGTGGAGAAAGCTCTCAACAGATGAGTGCACTCGCTTCCTTCAGGTGATCTTTGGAGTTGTGATGGCGAGACAGCCGTTGGTGAGCCGTGTATCTCCTCCCATAAGAAGGCCATACGTGCCTCAATTGGGCCTCGAAATTTGGACTGGACCCACATGACGCTTGGAAGACATTTGGACAGTGTGGAAAATTCCAGTGCAATCTACAGTCGCGATTTGGTCGGTAAGAAAGCTGCAGGATATCATTTGGGAGAGTGTTCATGGTCCCTTCACTCCTGATGTCAGCAGGCGAGGATATTTTGCAGAACCATGCGAATTGCAACCTGCTCAAAACTCAAGGATGAGATCGAGTGCAAAGAGGTGCCCCCTGCAATTTGCATTGCCTCATCCGACGAAGAGCGGTCTGCTGCTGAAGGTGCCTGCGGAGAAGATTCTTCATTTGATTCAAGTTGTTAGCTCATCAAGCGAATCTGATCACAGACCGGTGGAAAGACCCTTGAAGATGGTCAATGGCATCCTCCCGAACGTTGGCAAAGCTTTTCGACGCAAAGTTTCCAAGATTGTGCATTTCTGCAGCAAAAAATAATTTAGAGGACGACTGGACTTTCAAGACGTTCTCGTGTGGAAGGAGTGGGCAAGATTTGAAGCTGGCCGATGTGACCTTTGGAACATGTGTCGGCTCTGCAAGCAAAAGGCTTCAGAGGAGAGTGCCTTGGATGGAGAGATAATATAAGTGAAAAGAAGTGAGCGTGGCTCCAGCACAAAGGTGCTTTTGATGAGTGTGCGCTCGTCAGTTTTACAAGTTTTTTCGACTCACTGTTTGTGTGTTGAAACTTGGTTTTGAACTCTGAAGTTTTGATGAGTGTGACTCATTTGAATCCTTGCGCCGAGAAGTTGTGGAAAGAGATTCCCTTTCATGATGCTTGTGCTCAAGTGAGCGGGATAGGTGCATGGCATGAGCCAAGTTTTTGTTTGGCAGTTTTAAAATCTAGCAGATGCTGTCCAGTAACTTGAGGAACCTGTGAAAAATATTCAAAAGTGGTGGAAATAGGGTAAAATCAATTGAACCCTTTTTGAACAAAAAGGTCCAATTGATTTTTGAGAAAAAGGGCCATTTGTCCAAAATTTTTCTAAGACCATTCAATTTCAAGTCCAAGTTGTACCCAAAGAATTCTGACACCGCTCAATTCAATTTCATGTTGACCTAAGCGACATAGGCGAATTCAACTTCCTGAATTAACCAGCTATTTTCTGTTTTTGAAGGGTTCCTTTTTGGGAACGGTAGCCCCTTGAAAAAGACAGGCGTCCAACTCTTGTCGTCTTGACAGCGGGCCAGCCATGGCAAGCCTTGTGGATTCAGAGGCGCAGTTGGAGCAGAGACTCAATGACTTCAAGATTTCAGATGGCATCACAAGTTAGCTGCAGCGGGCATCAAATCATTTTCTGTTTTGGCATATGCCCACGGGCAACCTGGGCAGTTGATCAACGATAAAGATTTTGACGCATGGGTCAATCAGAATATCGAAAGCGCACCTATCAGACCTCGCAGGAGTGAAGCGCCTTTTATTTGAATTTCAAACATTGCTGCTTGCTTCATTGAAGGACCAGATTACTGCAAGTGAAAGTACAATTAAACGAGTACCGGTTGCAGAAAGGGAAGCCCGCATGGAGGTGATCAAAGGGCAGCTCACAGGACTGCTTCTGGAGGGTAATCTGGAACCAGGTCACGTGGTCCTTGATTTAGCAGCATCTATGTTTCAACGCAATGAGATCAGATATATTCCACCAGAACGTGCTTTTTCTAGAGTTCACGTACATCACAAGGCACCCACCATACAACTGGATATTGCTTCAGATTCCCTGGTGCTGAAAGAGACCCAGAAAGTATGTGCTGTGGCGGCGAACAGCGCTATGCAGGTGAGTGATGCCCTGATCCGAAGAGGAGTAGCTCTCCTTTTTGGAGATCTGATTGATTTTGGAAAATATCAGAACCACATGAATCGCGATCCTCCTCCAGGTTACGGCCGTTGCTCTGTGTCCCAAATCGTGGCTGCGGCCTTTGAGTGAAGGCCTCATCAATGCGTTGACCAGCTATGAAGTTTCGTTTCTTCTTTTACCCATGCAGTCCAAGAAAGAGAACCCCAACAAAGAGGAGAAAGAGAAAAAGGAGAAGAAAGATATTGATAAAGTTTGGAAACCCCCAAAGAAAGGTGGGGGTAAGGGCAAGAGCAAAGGAAAGACATCGCAAGGCATCTTGAAATTAGGGGGAGTTTCAAGAACACCAGAGGCCAGAGGGGGAGAATTTGTGCTTCGCCTATAACCTTTCAGGTTGCACGGAGGCGTCTGATGGTGCAAAGTGTCGTCGTGGACATCATTTGCGTGCAAAGTGTTTTGGCAGCCATCCCATCTGTCAACATGATTCGCAATGACTATCCCATGAGAACGTAAAACGTCGCAAACTTTCAGATTCTTTGTCAGCTTCTTCAGGGGCAAATGACACGCCCAATTTTGCACAGTCTGTGAACTCAGTGGTGCATGTTGAAGGTTCAGGCAAGGAAGCTGGACAACTTTCCGCGTCGTCTGGCAAGCCAGTGTTGCAGGAAGTTGTGATCTCAGAACCGGCAATTCCAAGCGAAGTTTTGCATGATCGTTCGTTTGAAAAAGGTGATGGCGTTGAAGTTGATAGGCCTCATGAAATTTTGTCTGATTCCGGTTCATGTAAGCCTTCGTGTAACAAGAATTCGTATCCTACGCTGGGGTCTGACCTGAGGGATTGTAAATCCCCAGTCATTGTCGAAATCTTCGTGGGCCCGCTATAACTGCCAGTCTTAGAACTTTGGGTCTTAGTTCTTCTTTTGGCGTTGACCATATAAAAACAAACTCCCAGGGACCCATAAAAGTTTCAGATTTAACCAAAAACAAAGGATTCTTATGAAGTGGCTTGAATCCCCATTAGTTCAAGGAATCTTTCTCGCGCCACCTTGTGGGACATGTAGTCTTGCAAGAAATATCAAACTAATACGTGACTCTCAAGGTCGTGTACCACTACGGTCACCCGCCTTTCCAGAGGGTCTTCAAAATTTGTCGGTGACAATTCGCCTCCGGGTGTTGAAGGCCAACAAATTATACGAGTTTGTTGGTGAAACCCTTAGGTTTGCACATACCAGAAATTTGATTATCGTTGTTGAAAACCCACGTTTGGATGACATCCTCAATGACCAGGTGGTGGCGTCTTCGAGGGGTGCCCATATTCTACGTGGTACACCAGGCATGTGCGTACCGGTCGTCATTTAAGTGGACAACCTGTCCTGATGAATCTTCGACTCACAAGCATCTTCCGTGGGGGGTTGTTCGTGATGAACGTGGCACATGTTTCGCCACTTCAGAAGAAACAGCATACCCGCATCCCTTAGCTGCTGAAATTGCATTGTGTTTTGCAGAAGCTTTGAAAGCAAAGGTTGGAATCCGCCTGCTGAAACGCACTCATCCGACCAAATTGCATCCTTGGTTAAATTCAGAGCAACCACAGGTATCCAACCGAAATCTTCGAAGCTACCACCATTGGTTCGTGAGCATAAAACCATTTTGGTCGTAAAGGGTCCTCACGTTGTTCTCAACAGTTGCGGCCTTAAACCCGTGGAGCGTATCAAGAGCCCTTTGGCGGTTGATTCTCAACGCATGGTTTCACAAGATGTTCCTGAGGTCCCTTCCAAATCCCAGTTGCTGAGATTTACTCCACTACGGTCAAGGCGGGGTGGAAGCTGAAAATAAGCAGAATCATTTTGAACAAGCCTGGGTTGCGCCATACAACCCAAGTGAATTCGTTGAAGAAGCTGTGAGTGCAGGACATCCACACCATATAAAAGACCTGATTCCTGAAGTTTCGCCCAGAGCCGTTGCTAGGAATACGGAATTGTCCGATCATGAAATTTGTGCGGGGCGAGTCGAATGGTTCAAACAATGGCTGTCTAGGTCAAAGGAGCTTCATCAACCCGAACTTGAATTGAAGAAAAGTATTCATCCTGATGTTGCCAAAATCATTGAACCTAAAAGAATTCTTCTATGGAAAGAGATGCTTTTGCAAGCAGGTTAACTCGATATAGGGGTCGTTGACGAAGTCATGGCCGGCACAGATTTGGTAGGAGAAGTAGGCATCACGGGAATTTTTGAATCGAAGTTCAAACCTGCAGAAATTACAGTAGCGGACTTGAAACAATCATCAAGTCAAGACCATCGTGCCATGTTTAACTCTGCTAGGTCGTCGGGTGATGACGAAATCGATTTTGCAGTCTTAGAAAAACACAAGAAGAAGTTCAGAACGGGTGGGCACATGGCCCCATGGATTTCGACGATCTGCCAACCCATGCCGTATTAAGCCGAAGGTTCGGTTTGAAACAACCTGGCAAAGTTCGCCTTTTCGATGACCTATCAGGAAGTCTGGTCAACGCTACAGTTCAAACCAGGCTCCAAAACCTCATACAACCGATGTTGTCCCAGCAATGTCTCTCGAGTTGCTTAGGGCAGGCCACCAAGAAGGAATTTTCTTTGCATTGGGGTTGCCAAGATGAATGGGGTTTCCAAACTGTTGTGCTTTCAAAGGCTATGACAGCAACACATGTTTGTACTTCTTGGCACAGTGACACTGCTGCTTGTCATGCCATGTGCAATGAATGCTATTTGTTTTTGTGTGCAGTTGGTGCACTGTGACAATGTTCAGCATCATGACTAGAATCATTGTGCTGCAGGTGTGCACACATGACTGTAAGAATTACAGGCACCGGTGATGTTGATGACTAGACTAAATGTAAGAGCTGCAGAAGTTGGCCTGCCAAAAGCTACGAGAAGAACTTCCGCACGACTTCTTATGATAGAACATGCATTTTAATCTTGTGCGCATTGCCCAATGTATTGGGCTTGGCGGATACATACTTGTGAAGCCTTGTGATGTTGTTTTCTTGCGTTGATTTTCAATCCCAATAATATTGGAGGTAATGCTTGTGCAAACAACTCCTACCCCTGCAGGAACCAGGGTCAAGTTTGCTCTCACATTTTTGATGTTGCAGGAACCAGAGTCAAGTTTGCTCTCACATTTTTGATGTTGCAGGAACCAGAGTCAAGTTTGCTCTCACATTTTTGATGTTTTGGGCCTTGGGTGAGAGAGGGCTACAGGCCTCATGTCCTCTGATGTACCAACTTGAATTTGAGGTGCCCATTGCAATTGGAAGTCCAAGGCTTTCTTGGCATATGGTGAAAACCTTCCTCGTTTCACATAATTTTCAAACAAAATTTGCCGCAGTCATTTTGACTTAGTGTTGGGGCAGCAGCAATGGATCGATTTTGCAGTGTCCAAAACCTGCTTTTTCCTCAGCTCACATTTTTGAATTCTCAACCTCCAAACAGTGAACAGTTTGCACCATTTGTAGCCATTCACCAACATTGCGAGGTCAGACTCGGAGATGGAGGTTAAGGACAGCCCAGCAACTACGAAGAAGAAGGCGCTTCGATTTTTTTGGTTGCAAAGAATAGTTGGTTTCTTATTTCTCGTTTCTGGTCGTCCATCAAGATGCAATTTCCTCTCTCCTTTTGCTTTCCGAACCCTGTGGAAACATGGTGCAGGTTGGGAGGTGTGCTGGGCGACGCACAAAGAAGATTGTGAAGAAGGTGTGGGTAGTTTAACACTTTTAATGTTCTAAATACATGGGATCATGCTGCAGGTTCCGAAGAATACCAGCAAAGGGCACAAGAAGAATGGACAGGTGTGGCCAGTTATCATATTTCTCAGCCATTTTAAAGAGAGAGTGTGCCAATGTTACAGCGTGCCTTGGAAAATACCCACTGGCAGGCTTTGACAATCAAAAAGACGCAGAAATTGGTCGTGAAGCATTGGTTGAAGGCGCATGTCTGTGGCTGATTGCATCAACCTCATAATTTGTCTACTTGTTAGAAATTGAATCATGCCAACTTAAAACCAGGTTCCTATGCCTCCACATGGGTCTGTGTTCCAACATCAGATCCAAAATGTCCATGTGCGATTGCCAAAGACTCCAGATTTGAAGATCAAGGTAGTTGGGTTCTCGGATTATTTTCCATGTAGTAGGTGTTTCTTATTGCTCATTGGTTTCCAAGGTCAGTACAGCCAAGCATTCCGGGAAGAAGAAGAACGGTGCTAAGGTGTTTACCGGTTCCAAGGTTTTTACATCTTGGAGCTGTTTGCGTTTCAAGCTCAGTCCTATTTGGAGATTCAATGGTTTTGGAATGCGATTCTTTTCTGAGCATGAGGTGTTTTTGGAGCGTGTTCGAGATGTACAAAATCTGAAGTATCAACACGCGGAATATCTGTGCCAATCTCATTTGGATTTTGTTTTTCACCTGTTCATGGGAATCCTGCCGCACTTCCTGCCAAGGACCTCGCCAATCAGATTAAACATTGGGATATGTATGTGGCAGAAATGGAAAAGCAGGGCAAGCCCCATGGAGTTTTCCTCAATCCGCTGGCCGCGGAGTGGTTCAGCGGTCAAATGCTTAGTTTTGTAGTTTGTTTCAAATCTAAAGGGTTTATAAACTGAATTGCCAACTTTCAGGATTGCCGCTGAATTGGACAAATCCTTCGGCATACATGTCTCCAAAGCTTGTGGAGCAAATGTTTCCCACACAGGCAAATTGTGTACTTGCAGGGTTTACCATTTACAAACGTTTAGACTGCAGTTTGTTGTGCAGGCACAGTCTACGACTATTGCTTGTGTGTCGCTATTCACTGGCGTGGGTGGCCTTGAATTAGGTCTCCGTGGGATATCCTGGCTTGTATTTTTGTAAGTTTCAAGTGTGGATGACGTTTGAAAGGGTGGACATTTCAAGTTTTGCTGCATTGCTTGTGGCATCATTACATCTAAATCAGAGTGCAAACACTGATGGATGGCGATCCAGCAGAATTTTGGCTCGTTACAGAAACCTTCATATAGCTCATGATAATAGCCTCATGGACTCTAAGTGGCAAACCGTTCGCACAGTTGGGGTGAACCAAATCAGGTGGGGGTGTCCGTTGTGTTGAGCTTGCCAGTGTGATTTGTTTCGCATCTGATCTTCAGGGTCGAAAGTGGAGCACGTGTTTGGTGTCGATGGAGAAGTGATGTGCAGTAGCCTTAATGAAGTTGCAACTGCAGCCTTTGAAGCGGTGTTGTTTGATCCTGGTTTGAGGTGGCTGTGGGATCGAAATTCATGGGTGGAGAGCTCCAGCGAAGAGCTGGATGCATTGTCGAAGAAATCAGCGGGTGGATCTGCAGGTTGTGAGGTGAGGTGCAATTCATTTCAATTCCATCAGTTTTTCTCTTCCAGGCATCACTTTTTTTCATGGCGTGTCAGGCATGCAAGCCAAGTTCCAACTCTTCTGCAAAGATGAGTTCTGAGCCACCACACAAGAGAAGCCGCTAGGGGAAAAGACTGGTCGGCGGGTGTCTTTTTGGACCATAGAATCCATCATTGGTTCAACTTGCAGTGGAACCCTTTAACAAGCTTCATGTTTGACTAGTGAAGATTTTGCTTATTATGCCAGGTGGTTGCGTCCAGTGCACATGGTCAAATTCCCAGAACTTTTTTCCCAAAAAAATTATTCATGACAGACCTTGCCACTGCAACCACTCTAAGGTAGAGATGGATCCATATTGCAGATCTGTTCTTCTTGCACGGCAGCGAGATCAATGCCTTCCACTATGCTCCATTTCCGAAGATGTAAGGGAGTATAGCCCAAAGTGGGCACATCAAGAAGCAGAACTTGTTGCAGCTGGATTTCCGTGCCAGGCCAGTTGTTTCAAGTTGCAGGTCATGCGACTCTGCACTTATCATTGTTTTTTTGGAATTCAAAGTTGACTTGCCTTTGTTGCAGGGCACATCTGTAGCAGGTGCTCAGCGCGGATTAGAAGACAGCCGTTCATCATTGGTGAAAGAACCATTTCGTGTATACGATGAGTTGGAGAAACCGTTTTTTACTCAGCGGCATTGGTTGTATAAGAGGTTGACTAATTTCTGAATGTCGTGTCATCATTCATCATGAAGATTTCTGAGGAAAGCACTCCTGTTGGAGAATGTTGCTGGGCTACTATCATCGAACTCTGAGACCCGAAAGCTCTTCCTGTACATTCTCAAGGCAAATTGTTGCAGATCCTTCTCATTTCTTGGAAGCAAATCTCTGTTCTGCAGGAATGTGCAAAGCGAGACCTGCGTGTGAGCTGGTGCTGCCTGTCTTTGAAGAACGTTGGATTGCAGGCCCTGGCCTCAGCCCTGGATTCCAGTCATAGCTCTGCAATCAATTGGTTTTAGGCTGGGAGAAAGCGAGTCTTCCTCCTCTGCTCGAAGCCAAACTTTGCTTTCCCGGAGCTGCAGAGTCTGCTTTTTGAATAGCAATCTATTTTTGCTTTAATGTTCTAATTTGTGTGTTCGCTCATCAGAACCTTTTGCAGGAGAACTTCAACATCGACTTCCTGGATGTGAACCAGGCCTGGGCTCCATTTGATTTCGCATCCAGATGAGTTTCCTCCGTTGCAGGCCTGGAACGAACGGAACCGTATCCCCCTCAGCGCGTGGCTCCTGCCATCTCAATCAGAAGATGACAAATGTAGATTGAAATGCTTGGGCAACATTGTTGTGCCACAGCAAGCATGGGTTGCGTCTGGCATCCTGTCGAAGATGCAGCTCATACTTTGAGCTTCACTGTTGATGACTCTTTAGCTGTTTGTGTTTTTTTGGTTTGCAAGTTATCCAAAGTTTCGTGTTGTTGCAACATTGTCCAGAAGCTTCATCAATGCACAATTGGCTTTAATTAGTGATGTGGAAAATACTAGAAGGTGCAAATGATTTTTTTGAACAACAAATCGTTGTATATGCATCGGTTTTTGTTGCGTGTCAAGTTTTTGCACCTTATGTCCACATGATGTTTGCACTGACGTTTGGGACATCTGGTAATGCTACCCAGCTCGGTCCTCAATTTGGCAGCAAATGATGTTTGTTTTCGCTCTGTGTTGCTGGCTGTGTCACATCTGATGATTTTGTCAATTGCATGTCTGATGATGAGGTGATCTAAAGCCAAGTTTTGGTCTTTAGAGAGTGGCAGGCCGGGAGTGAGTGAAGTGTGTGCTTTGCTCACTTAGACCTTTAGAGGTGTTGATGCTCACTGCAATCCTTGAAGATACTGCTGGATCATCCAATCCTTTGGTACGAAACCTGTTTGGCTCAATGGCAACCTCAGTCGTTAACCTTTTTCTTGTTACTCTTTTCAATATCCCTCCGAAAAGAAACACAAGCAAAAAGAGAGGATTTCAGCAATAAAGGTATGCGCACAAATATGGAAAAATAAACATGGAAAATATATGAAAATATGTATCATAACAATATTATACAGTGCGTCAGAAGAAAACTTGATAGGTCTGGAGCAGCAAACAAGCCTTCAACCCCTATTTGATTTGTGCCATGAATGATGGATACTTTCAGGGCTGTGGCTACTTTGAGCTCAGAGTCAGATGGTTTTGACTCTGATGGGCCTCCGCCTGCGAAGCAGGGTTGCAGCCGTAAGCGAAAAGCCAGGTCCACGGAAACGCCACCTTCAAAGTCATCTGAAGTGAATCTCAGGGCGATGCTCGGAAAGCCGAAGTGTCATTGCAAAAGGGGATGTTTGTCAAAGTTCTCTGGGAGTGAAGAATTTGCTGAACTGAAATCCTGGAGGTTAGAGTGGGGTGGCTTTCACAAACTGGATCAAGACCAAGTTGTTTCTCGATGAATTAGTTTCTGATGTTATTTGAAAATTATTTTTGTTCTCCATTTTAAAGGTGCTTCTATTTAGCAAGATATCATCAGCTTAAATCTTCAATACATCAAAGGCTTTCCTACCTTGACTTGATGGAAACACGAGGCTTTAGAACGCATTAGAAAATGCATCTATGATCATGGTGAAGCTGCTGGCGCCAAAACGAAGTGGATATTTTTGGGCAAAACTGTTTGTGTGGCTGCCTGGAAGAAGTTACATGGCTTGGGTTTTCTTAGCTGAATTTGGATACAACTTTTCTAGCTTGCTCCTGGAAATAAAATCAAATGCAGTGTCCATATGTTTTGGACAAACTCAGCTTCCAGTAAATAATTTCAAGGTTTGGGATATTCAATATTGAAGCCTATTGAAGCCTTCTGTCTGCAATCCATGCACACAAGTCTGAGGATCTCGGAGATTTGGCCGTCTTAGTGCCGCAGCTCGTGCAGGTCAGGTAGTGGCACCAGCTGGTATGAGATATCTCAAGAAAGGATTGCCCACGAAGGGTGATGATGGTGCTGAATCAAGCCGAGGACGAGTCGTTACATTCTTACGACAGGTGTATGAGTCGGTCGCCGAGACCCTTCCTGATGTCAGAGATGAGACTTACGATGGACCAACTGCTGGAGACTTCACAGTAAACCTCCCAGAAGCAGAGCAGGATCCATATGTTCGAGCTATGAGTGGGACAATGGACCAGGAGCGTTTGAAGTTGAAAAGAAATTCACGAGGAGTGAGAACTCAACGGATGGGTTTGAGTATAAACACTGAGAGGAGGCCTGAAAATGGTCTGGAGAAGCGCTGGCTCCCACCAGGCTTTATGAAAGACTATTACGAACAATTTTTGGCCACAGAAAAAATGCTCAACATTGACTCTCACCGACAAGTTGCTTTCTCAACGTTTTGGCGTGTATGGTATCAAGACTTTGGAGAAATCTTACAATTTAGGCCAACGTCAAGCCATGCAATTTGCGCTACATGCATCCGACACAAGCTCATCATAAAGAGCATGTCCTCACATCTTCGAGCTCGTCAAGCTCAGGTTGAACTGTTTGCGGCGCACCTGAGATCACAATACAGTGATCGAATCGCATATTGGGACCTTCGGGCCCAAAGCCGATTGAGAAACCACACAGATGTGTTGGTAATTCTCGATGGAATGGATCAGGCCAAGTTCCAATACCCAAGAAGTGATCTTTGGAAATCAAAAGATTTACAAGGGCTACAGCGCCCGAAGGCGCATGTGACTGGCGCCATCATCCACGGCCGTGGCATTGTCTTTGCCGTCAGCCCAGCTGACATGCGAAAGGATGCAAATTCTTCTATCGAACTTCTGGCTTTTTGTCTACAGCTCTTGTCAAAAGAGCTAGATCTCAGCAAGGTCACATTCCACATCCAGTCTGATAACACGAGTCGTGAAGTCAAGAACAATATTGTTCTCAGATGGCTCGGAGCCATGGTGTGTCACGGAACCTTGGTCCAACTTTGTATGTTTTGATTGACTTGTCCTGGGTCAGGTAGTTTCATGTTGAAAAGTTTTGTCTTTAGGGATTTGAAAAAACTAAGAAAATCATGCGATCTATTTGAGTGTTTGATAGTAAGCCTTTTGCTTCAGGCCTCATTGGGAGTGCCCGGTTGCGAAACCTTCGCACCGGGCACTCCCATGAGGATGTGGACCAACTGTTTGGACGCCTAGCAACATTCATGCACGTGTGGCTGCAAGTCCTGCAGACTTTCGCGACATTATCCAACACTGGCTGGATGACAAGCTGGACCGTCCACACGAGCCACTTCGTCGTGCTATTTTGATGGACCAGTGCAGAGATTGGATTCTAATCGTAACCTTCGCAACAAGATTTTCTCTTTCACCTCGAATTCTTCAGGTTCAATTGTAATGGGAAAACTGTTCTTGCTTTAGTTCAGATTTTTTGTCAGCAAAGGAAAAGCTTTGTGGCTGCAGGTGTGCCTGTTTTCCTCAAAGGAAATGGTGGCCCACGAGCACCGCATGTCTTTGAGTTGGATCGGCGTGGAAATTTAGGACTCTTAGTCTTCAAATTGGAATCCAACCTTTTGGTTTGCAATAAACTCGTTTTGAGTGTTCCATTGTTTTTTCTGGAGTTGCTGTAGCTACAGGAGCTGAAATCACAAGAGATGCACACGATCCATTTTGGAAGCTGGCGCCGCATCCACGTGATGTTATTTTGCGGCATCTTGCTGCCAAATGAACAGGTTTTTTTGGTTGGATAAAATCTGTTGATAGGTACATGTAGTTATAAGCTCGTGAGTTGTTACTACAATATCAGTTTGTGACTTGTTAGTACAATATGGAGTATTTGGAAAGCTTGTTTAAGTTTGGGGGAGTCCTGAAAGAAATATTGATATAAAAGTATATTATATATTGAAATGTTGATTCATTAAGTGTATTTCCTGCAGTTCCTTATGTCGAAGAAATTTGAACGAGACCTTTTGAACAGACCCCTGGGAAACAATCAAATTTGAAGCCTTTGAGTTTTAGGGTTCTACTAGGGGTTTGAAGTTCAAAAGGTCCCATTCAAAATTTCTGAGATTATGACAAGAAGACCTCAGGACCAAACACAATATGGCAGATTCGAAGTACACTTACAATTTGGTGTACTGTCCTTTCGAAGTGGCACGTGTGAGAATGCCTGTGGGGCTTCCAGCAGGTGACGCAAGCTGTCGCAAAATATAGTTTTGCCAGCAAAACAAAGAAGTTCAAACCACCCATTCCTCAATATAGCAGGTTAGGCAAGAATCATATATTTTTTGGATTCTTCTTCTTCTTGTTGTTGTTGGTTGTTGTTGTTGGTTGTTGTTGTTGGTTGTTGGTTGTTGGTTGTTGCTTGTTGGTTGTTGGTTGTTGGTTGTTGGTTGTTGGTTGTTGGTGTTGTTGTTGTTGTTGTTGTTGTTGCTGCCGCTGCTGCCGCGTTCAACTTCTGCAACAAACTTTTAGATAATACATTTTTGAGTTTCCACAACGCAGATTTTCCCTGAAGGAGTTGCTCCTCGCAATGCTTTGACAGAAGACTTCAGGAAGGATGTGCTGAAACATGTTCCAATCATGCGGCAGTACAACATGCACAAGGCTGCAGACTTCATGTCCGATTGGGTGAACAACGAGTTGTTATTGGAACCATTGTTGGATCTGTCTGCGCACCAAGGTTCAATTAGTTTGTAGCACGTTTTTTTTTTATGTGTGCCCAAATGGGTTTGCTGTCATCTTTACATGTGTTTAAGGAAGTTTTTCCATTTCCAAATCATGAGGTGCACTCTCAGAACACTGCCTCGGGGCCTGCCTTCTGAACCTATTCCCCAGAGCCTGGAGCCTTCCCCTGCCATCTTGGGGTTGCCAGGCTGATGATCTTTACAGTTTGAAAGTTGTTTTTCCCTCTACGATTTCATTTTGTTTTGACATTTCTGCCATGTTTCCCGCTGCTGCAATGACGCATTAGGTTGGGCAAAGCTGATCAACCGCAGCTCACCCATTATGTGAAATCTGCAAGAATAAGAATCGCATTGCAAGCAGCTGCTGCTGCATGGCGAACTGGTGTTCCTTGGGCAGAAGCCTTGAGAATTTGCACCAAAGCTGTGGCAAAAGCGAACCCCAAAGCCAAAGCAATTCCAAGGTTTGTGCAGCCAAAAGCACGTGCCAGGTGACACAACAAGAAAATCTCAAATTGCTCAGGTATGATATTGATAACAAACATGATTTTTATAGCAATTATATAAATTTGCTTCCTTGTTTGATTCCATTTGGTTGGAAGGCAGCGATTTTCTGTGTGAAAACCGGGCAATTGATCTGATGTGGAACACGTGTGATGTGTGGAAAATTCACCATCCGCTCGCATTTTGGTGAAGCTTGATATAGATCATTTGCGTTCTCAAATTTCCAGGTATTACAAGCCGGTGTTGTTTCATCTATTTTATGCACTGCCCACTTTGAATGTTTCTTTCAAACATTGAAATATATATCATCAAACAATTGAGGTTTGTGTCGGGGCATCATTCTTTTTGCATCAAGTCTCAGGAAACCAAAGCGACATTTTAGGGTGTGACAAAATCCGTCACACAAAGAACATATAGATTTCGGGTGTGACGGATCCGGACCAAATCCGTCACAAAAAGAAAATATCGATTTGGGGTGTGACGGATCCTGACAAAATCCGTCGCAAAAAGAAAACATAGATTTCGCGTGTGACGGATCCTGTCCAAATCCGTCACAACAAGAGAATATAGATTTGGTGTGTGACGGATCCTGTCCAAATCCGTCGCAACAAGAAAATATAGATTTGGCGTGTGACGGATCCTGTCCAAATCCGTCGCAAAAAGAAAATATAGACAAAAGAATCAGTCACACTTTGCTGTTGCGATGCCTGCTTGAGTTCCTGACTGATCCAGGGTTGGATCAGTCACAAATTAATGTTTAGCAGCATGTTTGAGAGATGTGTCAAAAACTCAAACCACCACATTTTGCTTTAGATACACTCTTTGTGACTGATCCAGGGTCGGATCAGTCTCAAAAAGGGTGTTCGGTTCAACCATGTGTTTGTGACTGATTTTGATGTTCTTGTTTGTTATTTATCTCAAAGTTTTTGCTTTAGAAACATTGTTTGTGACTGATCCAGGGTATGATCAGTGTCAAACAGGGTGTTCGGTTCAACACTGGAATTGCGACTGATTTTGATGTTCTTCTTTGTTTTAGCTAAAAACTTACCTGCGGCAATGGAATTTAGGGGCATCAATCATTGAAAAACTGGTTCTGACTGCCCTTAAATCTTTATCTACTTTTTCCTTGGGCTCACCAAGTGCGACTGATCAGGACGTGATCAGTCACATATAGTAGTGGAAATTTTGGATGGTGGAGTTTTGTCTAAAAATTTACCTGCGGCAATGCAATTTAGAGGGATAACAATGGTAGAGATATAGAATCACTACCGTCAAATGGTTATCTACTTTTTCCTTGGGCTCACCAAGTGCGACTGATCAGGACGTGATCAGTCACATATAGTAGTGGAAATTTTGGAGGGTGGAGTTTTGTCTAAAAGTTTACCTGCGGCAATGCAATTTAGAGGGATATCAATGGTAGAAATATAGTATTACTACCGTCAAATGGTTATCTACTTTTTCCTTGGGCTCACCAAGTGCGACTGATCAGGACGTGATCAGTCACATATAGTAGTGGAAATTTTGGAGGGTGGAGTTTTGTCTAAAAGTTTACCTGCGGCAATGCAATTTAGAGGGATATCAATGGTAGAAATATAGTATTACTACCGTCAAATGGTTATCTACTTTTTCCTTGGGCTCACCAAGTCCGACTGATCAGGTCCTGATCAGTCGGAGATCTAAACCCAATCCGCTTGCCTTGGCAGGTTTGAACATGCTTTGCCATTATGGTGCCAATCTCAATGCAGTTGGCTACATCTCAGAAAGTTGCTACACCATTCATTCTGTGTGGATTTTCTGAGGTGGAAAGGTGAGTGGTTCTTCACCATCAAACTTCGAGGAGCCAACTTAGACCTTTACGGCAGTGCAGCATAGAGATGGGTTGTTCACGTTGATTTCTATAGAAATGAAGTTGGTTTTGTGTCAGCATGTGGGTCCAAACACCCGGTGTGCCAACAACTGCCATAACTCAATCGTGATTCAGCTTATTATGGCCGACCTCAGCCAGAGACTGAAGCAGATGCAGTATCCAGGGCCCGCGAAGGCCAGCTTTGAAGAATTCCACGGCATGTCCATCCGTGAACTTGAGCGCTACACACTTGGGTTTGGAAAGACTCATACATCAAAGACCTATGCAGAGATCTTCGAGAATCACCAAGCCTACGTTCTGAAGTTTCTTCAACGATTTCATTCGTCGAACCGTCCCCTGCATCGCAGATTCCTCTTCTACTGCAAGATGAAGATTGAGCGAGCAGAGTTGGAAGGCAAACCAATTCTGTTGACTGATGGGATCCATCCACCTGCCAGTGGCCAGACAGGAACTACTCCCACTACTCCCTCGGATGATGAATGGGCCAGGCCATCCACGGTTGGGTCGGATGCAGGTGATTCATTGGCAGATCGACTTGACATCTTGGAGAACAAGATGATTGCCTTGGAGAGCATGCTCAGTCAGATTTTGGCACGTTTGAAGATGAGTGGATCCACCCACAACGTTGGTGGAGTTCTGTGAGAAGTACAGCGCTGCAGCAATTTTGTTTTTGCTGTGACCGGTTCTGCAAGTTTCTTTTGATGATGCTGCCTGGAGAGAAAATTGGCTTTCACTGTGGTGAGCATTTGTCCTTCATTTTTTCATTTGAAGCCGGGTGTTCATAAACGTACACAAAAAGACATTGCTCCAGCTGCAGGAGCCATCAGCCTAGAGGTGAGTGCCAAGTGACGCAGCAACATCATCCACGAGTATGAAAAGTTGTGGGATGACTGCTTGTTTGTTTCACCACTGCATTCAATGGTGTTTGATTTCAACATTTGAAGCTGTCATTTTTTAAATGTCGCTGTTTTTTCACTCCAGCATCACACCCCTGCCCTCCTGATCACGTTTTCAGTATTGCACCTGCAATGGGCAAACGAGTTTCCACAGGGGATCCCAACAAAAGCAAGAAGGCCAGAAGTCAGAAGGATTCACCGTTGGATCCAAAGCTGGCACATGTGGTCCGCATCACTGAATGACTCTTTGACTTCTATCGTACATTCATCGATCATCTTTGTTTGATACATTGGATTCAGTGGCTGAACCATTTTATGTAATGTAATCATTGCTGACTTAGGTTCCAATCCATCGTCGTCCCACAAGGTGGTGCAGATCGGTATTTGATGAACAAACACAAAACAGAGGCTTCCACAGCTGAGAATGTTCACAGTTCACAGTCTTGTGATTTCATCTTCAGTTCATGCTTCTTCTTTCGCAAAGATGCAGGCAGAGAGAATGGCCTTTGCGCGGTGGCTTGATGAGCATTTCCCACCCAGTGACAGGCCAGGCATCCAAATTTTGATTTGTTTTATCCCCTTGAAAAAATCATATATGACATTGACTTCCTTCTAAAAAATGGAGTTGACTTTTTCAAGTGGGGTTGACACTGAGTGATCCACCCCAATTCCAAAAAAGCCAAACAACTTAGAAGGAAAAGAGCTTTAATTTCAGATCTCACTTCATGGCAGGATCAACTACAGCGATGATCTGTCAACTCCTGGCCCGAAGTATCTTCGCATTTGGCATTTATCTTACCGCTCAGATTTTGGACTACCTGGAATGGCAGACCCCTTCGATCTTTGCGCTTTGATGGAACTCATCCTCACCCAAGGGTTTCTTAATCAAATTCATCTCTTGTTGCTTCATTCTTATAAACTTTCTTTGTTCCACAATTTGGTTACCTTGCTTGACTGCCAGGTTTAGAACAAATGCAGATGAAGGAGCTGTGGAGAAACCCAGCGTAACGGAGCATTGCGCAGCCATGCTTGAGGGTCCATACAAGCAGTGCCCACATCTGGAAGGAGGTGGGTGGCTCAGTGATTCCTGTTTCTTGCAGCTGCCCACCTGTGAAGTAGAGATGCCATCATCATCTCCATCATGCTCACTACTTGCTTTTCGCCAGGTATGCTGCGACCCTTCTGTGTAGCATTTGTCAAAGGTTGGCGCAGAAGCTTGGCGGCGCTCATTTGCTGTGAGGCCATAAGGTCTCTAGGAATCGACTTTGCAGAGCTGACCGACGTGTTCAAGGTGGGGCTTGATCACTTGGTGTACTTCAAGTCATTGCCAGATGCTGCCTGGCAGGCATCCATCCGAGTGGTGTATGCCACAGTTGGAAGGCACTCCACTATCAAAGAAGCTGTTTGGGCAAACCGAGGCGTGTTTCCTGCACCATTTTTCTGGTTCAGAAATTCAGTGAGTGTGTTTGCCACTTATGATGACCCCCTTGCAGGAACCACGCTTGCAGCAACCATCAGGAGACCACCAAATGCAATGAATTTCCTTCGACAGCTGAATGTGCTTAAGAAAAGTGGAGACACAAACGATTTTGATGTACTTTGGCTAAGTTTATGATGTACCACCTGTTTCATTTCAAAACACAATCGCTTTAGATTTCAACGTTTCTTGAAAACAAATTCCAACCTCAGGCGTGGGAGAGCGCAACGCAGGTTGCTCGAGCATTTCAAATAGGAGAAAAGGAGGCCAAAGCCGTGGCATTCCTGCAAACGAAGATCCATACCGACATGGTGGATGAGCTGCGTGAAGGTGTGCGACAACGTGGGATGAGGCAATGGCTTACACACGATATCCTTTCACAGGAAATGTTCAATCAAGGCTGGTCGAGTGGAAAGACAGGAGCTTTAATTGCATGGCAAGCCGAGCTCACAAACAAGGATGACAATGCTCTTGCATCCAGTTTGCACAGAAGCGTATGTTTCCCTCACTTGTGCCATCTTGTAGATGATTCAAGTGTATTTTGTTCTTGAAGATCGTCGTGACAAACCAAGGCAAAACTCTTTTTGCACCGTTTGCGAGCTGATTGGGATCGATCAGCGGTCAAAAAGCCTTGGATGTTTAAAGATGCATGGGTCATCCATGCGAGCTGTGGTGGCTTCTTGAGTATCATGGAGCAGTTCAAGGCATATGTTCCACAAGCTGATTATGCAGCCAGCGAACATGGAATCACTGAGCAATTCAACCTGGGCATCCTGGATCCAGATATCATCAACTACATGGAATCGAATGTGCCACCCATCAGCTTGGATCAAGTCAGTTTTGTCAGGAGCAACCCTTGAACATTTGATGTCACAGTGTATGATTCAGTTTGATTTCTCATCATTTGAAACCACACACATCATCATTTGTTTTCATTATGGCTGTTCCATCCCGTTTCTCGCCCCCAGTGTCAGGAGTTCCATTCACGCAGTGGAGCAGCGCAAGTTGCGAGCAACTCAAGAACATGAAAGGAATCTGGCAGAGAAAGTTCAGATGGCTACAGTGGAGCAGTTGCGCCACAAGTTCAATCAGGACATGCAGGCCCTGCGCGGCAGGATTCCAGATCAAAATGAAATTGCGAAAAACGCTGCGCTGGACAAAAAGTATTTGTCTGATCGACAGAAGATGCATAGCTCATATGGTAGTATTTCTTTTGCTTCATAAATATCTTCTAACAACTTCTCCAATTTTTTGGGGTGATTACCCAGCTTTCAATCAATCACCTGAGGAAAGGGCAGGACTACACGAAGAGTTTCATGGAGTCCAAGTGCAAGCTTGTGTTCCCCGCACAACATGTGCAGCAAGATGGCAGGCAGCAGAATGTGGTTGGCAAAGCTTTTCCGGACGTAGCCAACTTTATTTCCAAATTGGCTAACCAGGATGGAGTTGACCGTGTGTTTCTCGTAATTGAATATGATTTCAAGTTTTATGTGGTGTCCTGTCTATAGCAAAGAGGTTTCGAGATCAACCGTTTGCTCTCTTCACCCAACCTTTGTATAATATGAATGTTGCTCACGGGTAAGGTGCGTACTTTGCGGAGTGGATTGCTGTGTTTGGCCAAGCAATGCCAGCTACGTTGCCAACTGTTTGGAGACCTTGTCTTCAGTGCTGTCCATGAATGCACATTCCGCTGGACATGTGCAAATACCAGTGATGCAGTCCCAGACAAAAGTTGCTGCCTGGGTGAAGCATAAAAGAGTGCTGGAGGACACTTTGCATCAGGCTGGGATTGACATCACAGTGCCAGTCTCTTTGCATTTTGACAAGAGTGGCAGTCATGCCAACGACAAAAGGCCAGTTCACCATCCATGCCTTTTCGTCAAATCGACTAGCCACCAACAGCCCAACTACTTTGAAGCATCTGCAGCAGCGAGCACTGGTCACATTGGGCCATGTGCATTGATCAAGGTGTCGGACATGGTTGGCTACGAGAATGATGGCAATCGCTATGGACCAGCTGCACGAACTGAGCAGTGTCTAGACCATCACAGGCATGTTTTTCTCAACCCTTAGATGGTTGAAAACTTCAACTTTAATGTTTATATTGTGTGAAATCAGCTTTAAGTGGTTTGATTGATTCTGCAAACTTTCTTCTTTTGTAATCACAGGATTTTTGACTGTTATCCATTGTTTGGATTTTGCATTTTCTATGTGTGTGGTAGTTCCTGCTGTCATCAACTCAGGAAGGGAATTCCATGCCACGATGAGATCTTGAATGCATATACCCGTGGCATTGATTGGCAAGATGGAGACATTGTAGTTTTTGCTGATCTACTTCCGAACAGGTCATGCTTTGTTTAAATGTCAAAACAGGTTTTTTTTAAAGAAATATGATCGAAAAATCGATGTTGACGCATATTTAATCTTCCCGTCGTTTGGATAGTACTTGCCTTAAAGTTGTGCAGGCATTGCGAGTTTGCTCACGCAGTGATGGGCCGCTTGCTTGATGGCACAGTCAGGCGCCCTCAAATCTATTACTGTGGGGTGCTGCGAGAAGGACAAAAGGATTGCCAAGCCTCTTTGGAAGCCAAGGTGTATGCCCACTGGGATGCACTAGAAACATCTCCACCAGCCAGGCGACCGGTGGAACCTGTGGCCGAACCGAGCCTGGATCTCTTGGGTTGGGTGAACAATGCACCAAGTTTTCCAGAGTCTGTTCTACAGAAATTTGGTGAAGGGACACCGGCACATCAGGAAGTTCTACTGATGCAGAAGGAGCTTGTGAAAGAGTTCCCAGATGCTGGAACTCAAGCTGCATCTGCTCCACGCCAACGCACTACAGGTCCGACGAGAGCAGCTGGCCGTCCAGACTATTCTATTGAGGGTGGTCATGCTCCACTGGATTTGGAAAGGCTTCTGGACAAAGCACAGCTTTCGCAGCAGGAGTTTGAAGCTTTGCCAAGGCGAGGTGATTTTGCAAAACATCATTTCTTCTATTGAAGGTTGTTGAGCTTTTTCAACTGAATCATTGTATCTGATTTGTTTTTACATCCCAAGACCTGGCAGGAAAGCTTATGTTGGAGCTGGGAACAAGTGCAAATTTGCGGTTGCCATTGGTGCTGACTACACAATCCTCTTGGGGAACGAATCAGATCAAGAACTTACTGTGGCAGCAAGCGAGGTGTTTGGCTTCAACACCGGAGAGTATGAACAGAAGCTGGTCACAGGCAGTTCAAAATCAACATGACAGTTCTTTGCATTGTTAAATTCAAATTGTGTTTCTCGTTACCTTGATGTTACCCTGCAGGCTTGGGGGAAGCGGAGCTCAGAGGTGTGTGTTTCCGTTTCTCTTCAGATCTGGATTTTCTGGTGTACAACAAAAAGATCTACTGTATTGCTGACTTCTTGCATTATGCATGCACTGTACATGGAGTAGCCGAAGTTGAGCTCGCAAATCATACACTCACTCCGAAAATGTACCCGGTCGAATCTTGCCTGCTTTTTTGTTGAACAGTGCATTACCGTACTTACGAATTTTCTTGCAAACTGATATACATTTGTATTCCTTAGTTGGCCAGCAACATTGCTAGGAGAATGCAGAAGCTGATCCAGTGCAAGTTCCTTACAGGAACAGTTTGTCCCCAGCAAGATCTGGACTTTGCAATGTCTTTTTGCCAAATGTGTTGCAGGAGTCTGACAGTATCAGGCTTGCAAAACATCTTTCTTTGTTCAAAAAGTTTTGCATCATTTTTCAATGATTATATGCTTGTTTCCACCTGTTTTTGACAGCAGGCATGCAAGCATCGGTGCCATCTTTGTTGGTCATATGGACAAGTTGCCACGTGGACCTGCAATGCAGGTACTTTGGGAAGTGACTTGGCTTTCCTTCGGTGTGCTTGTTTTTCAACCACATTCAATTCAAATGCTGCAAGTTGTTGAAACCAAAGGTGGAACTACAGACAGGTGCGGCAAATCCCAAGATCTTGGGTATCAAGCCTAAGATGTATCTGACAGGAAGTGTCCAGATTCCGCCCAACACGTGGCTGAAGATGTAAAGGTTTGCATAGCCATTGCTAGTTGGCAGAGCTGTCATGTGTGTGGGTGTGTATAGCCTTGAACCGCTGGCAGTTCGGATTACAATGATCAAAAAGTGAGCTATCATTTTGCCGATGATAAATTGTTACAAGTATTCGAAAATCATGGAATGGCCAGCAGGTAATTTCTCACATAAAAGACTGATGTCGAATCTCTTTCAATGTTGCCGTCCCTTCGCAGAACCTCCAAACGAAAGGTTAACTACTTCAAATTAGTTACCTGCAGGTTTTCAGCTCGCAGCACGACCTGTCATCATAGCGCGCCATCGTGTTTCTATCAGATCTTGATCGATGAACGTTTTCCCACCTGTCAATGCACTTTCAAACTCTTCAGGTGAGGAAACACTTGAGTTAGGTGCACATCGACCGAGGAGGGGCACAGTCGCAGGGCCAAAGGGGAAAGCGAAAACCGCTCCGAAAGCGAAGACCTCTCCGAAGGCAAAGCCAAAAACAACACCAAAAGCAAAGGCTAAGCAGAATGCTTCGCCACGTCCAGAAGTTACTCCTGAAACGAAGAAGCCAGCTACTAATACTGAAATGAAGAAGCCAGCAGCTTTCAAGCGGCCGGCTTCATGTTTGTCTTCTGAAGGAGGTGCAATCCAAGTTTTTTTTACTAGCTGTCACCTTTGTTGCAGATGCTGTTCTTAAGCAGTTCCATCTTGAAGGTGCATCGTCAAGCAGAAGTGTATCAGCGGTTTATTGCTACAAGAAGACCAACAAGCATGGGGTGAAGCTGAATGGCCGCCAGATCTTTGTGGCCACTTACTTTAATTCAGCTGTTGAGAAAAAGGTTGCACCATTTTTTCATCGTGTTCCTTTTTAAGGTTGGTGGTGAGGGCCTGGATGAGAAGAAATGCCGGGACGCTGCTGCCACAATCTTAGCTGCAAACATCAATTCCCTTTTGCATTGCATGTTCCAATTCATCATGATTGAGGAGGTTGGTCGAGCACATTTGTGCCGTGGTGATTCTGTGGAATATGTGCGCGAAGTTATGGTTGCTTGTCTTAAAGCTACTCCAACTTGAAGTTCGTCCCACAATTTCCACATCTAGGAGTTGCTTGCAGCAGCATCCGCGAACCAAGAGATTGAGCCTGAAGTTGAAGGTGTGGGCAGCTTCCCAACAGTTTTTTCATAGTCACTTTCATTTTTTAGTCCCATATCTTCTGTCAGTTGACAGAGGTGCAAGCAAAGATGAGACTGAGGAGGTTGAAGTGGCACCTGGGGAAGATGTTGTCTTGGACCCAGTGACCGCTGAGGGAGAAGAGGAAGAGCCAAAGGTGGCTGATAGTGTAGTTGAGCCACAAGATGTGGCCTGAAACTGCAATGGCTTGCAGCAATGCTGCAGGGCAGTGAGTTCAGCTTGCAGTCTGAACTGACTGGCGCACTGACTGCTCACCTTCTGGAGGAAGGAATGATGGCGGTTTGGAGCTCGAAAAAATTGAGACCATTAGGTGTGACCGCTTGCCCCATTTATGTTGTAAGTGCATCGCACCTTTAGGCTTTTCCATTTGTGCCTGAAGTCTTGCCTCAACATGACAGAGGATTGCTTCAAATGCTTGCTTTCCCCTGAAGATTCTTTTCGTAGGTGAGGTTTGATTATTACCTTCCAGGCCCAACTTTGATCAATGGCTCTCAATATCAGGGTCTCGTTAAGTGGTTGTCCTGAAATGGTGCTACCACGGTGATGGGTTCAAATGCGAAATTTCATGAAACGTTTTCGAAAAAACACTGCACGAAACCAGGTTTGAAGAGAAAGGGTAACATTTACATACGCAATATTTTTGATAACTATATGTGTATATACACATGTAATTTTGTATGTAGCATGTAAAGCAAATGGCAAATATATTCAATATAAAAGATATATCTACATAGTATGTAGATATTGCATTCTTTCATTCAAAACCATTGCCTCTACAAGTCAAAAGAGTTTAAATTGTTCAAGGCTGGTGATTTTGATCTTGTGCACTGCTGTGTGTTGAGTCAGTTTTGTGGCAGCCCTCATTGGTTCATCCATATTTTATCCTGATGTCACAGCCATTGCACATGGCAGGCCAACTTCTGCAGCTCTTACATTTAGTCTAGTCATCAACATCACCGGTGCCTGTAATTCTTACAGTCATGTGTGCACACCTGCAGCACAATGATTCTAGTCATGATGCTGAACATTGTCACAGTGCACCAACTGCACACAAAAACAAATAGCATTCATTGCACATGGCATGACAAGCACCAGTGTCACTGTGCCAAGAAGTACAAACATGTGTTGCTGTCATAGCCTTTGAAAGCACAACAGTTTGGAAACCCCATTCATCTTGGCAACCCCAATGCAAAGAAAATTCCTTCTTCAAGATGTCTTTGGTAGGGCTTATGATTTGAAGTCTGCGTACAAGCAGTTGGCTATCCATCCCGAGTCTAAGTGGGCATCGTTCATAGTCATCTTCAATCCCAAAACTCGCAGGCCACAGAAATCTATCAGCTGAGAGCTGTACCATTTGGTGCTACCAGATCAGTGTTTTCTTTTCTACGAGTGGCCCGCAGCATCTGGTTTCTCGGTGCTTCCGAAATAAATTTGATGTGGTCCAATTTCTACGATGACACTTCATTGCACTTACACCAGGGTCGACTGTGAGAAGCGCCCACCTAGCAATAGAAACCTTGTTTGACCTGCTAGGGTGGAAATTCGCTAGAGATGGAAGCAAGGCAAATGAATTTTCAAAAACTTTTGTGCTTTGGGCATTCAAATCGATTTGACAAAATTTGACCAAGGGCTGGTCGAGTTCACCAACACACCAAAGAGAATCGCAGAGCTTGTTCATACCATTGAAGCGTTTTTGAAACCTAAGAAAAGGACCGCAAAAGAATCCCAAAAATTAAGAGGCAGAATGCAATTTGCCGATAGCCAACTGTTCGGACGAGTAGGTCGATTGTGCATGCGAGCTGTCACTGCCCACGGCTTTTCAGGTGGAGGGCCAAAATCAGCAAGGAATGCATGAGTGCTTTGGAACGCTTCAAGTGTCATGTAGAAATAGCCAAGCCAAGACAAATCTTGAAATCTTCACCTAGGACCTGGCTTATCTTTATTGATGCGTGCTACGAACCAACGGCGACTGATTGGAAGTGCGGCTTGGGAGGGGTCATTTACGATTCTGCTGGTCGACTTGTGCAATCTTTTTCCTTTTCTTTGAGCGCCCAGATTCGTGCTTTGGGTGGAGACCAGAAAAAGACAATCATTTTCGAGGCAGAACTTTTAGCATTGGTTGTGGCTGCAAGTCTTTGGCAACCTTTGTTGGGGGGCTGCCCGACCGTTTTCTACGTCGACAACAACTCTGCGAGGGACGTTGCTACTTCGGGCTGCGGACGTTCGACAGGCGCAAACAAATTGCTAGACTTCCTTCTTGAAGTTGAAATTAATTCTGGTACATTCGCGTGGTACAGTCGTGTGCCTTCGCCATCGGATCCTGCTGATGAACCATCTGGAGGGTCGGAACTATGGTTGAAAGGCTTCGGACATTCTGTTGTCAGCGTTTCCACTTTTCCAAGTTGATTGAATCTTCGGCTAAAGGGTGGGTGTAAGATACGCATAAGGAGGATGCTTCGTCATAAGTCATAAGTGTGTTTTGCACGCCAATGCATTCTTGGACCTTGATTGCCTCTGAGTCTTGTTGACGCATTCGAGGGATTCGCATCTTGAGTCTTCGTTGCACTCGACCTCACCAAAGGGTGTTGGAACTTCGTTGGAGCCCATTGTCACCTTTTGGAAATACAGTGCGAGTGTTTTCAAGTGATTCCACTTTCCCGTTTTCAGTTGTGCACTTCCGTGGTTCTTCCTTCACAGTTTCTTCGAGTTATATAGTTTCTACCCTGCTCAAGTATTTCAACAAACTGTTGAATTTTGTGTTCGAGAATTTTTTGTTTGTTTTTTGTTTGTTTGTTTGTTTGTTTGTTTGTTTGTTTGTTTGTTTGTTTGTTTGTTTGTTTGTTTGTATTGTTTGTTTGTTTGTTTGTTTGTTTGTTTGTTGTTTGTTTGGTGTTTGTTTGTTGTTTGTTTGTTGGTTGTTTGTTGTTTGTTTGTTGTTTGTTTGTTGTTTGTTTGTTGTTTGTTTGATTGTTTGTTTGTTGTTTGTCTTGTTGTTTGTTTGTTGTTTGTGTTGTTTGTTTGTTGTTTGTTTGTTGTTTGTTTGTTGTTTGTTTGTTGTTTGTTTGTTGTTTGTTTGTTGTTTGTTTGTTGTTTGTTTGTTGTTTGTTTGTTGTTTGTTTGTTGTTTGTTTGTTGTTTGTTTGTTGTTTGTTTGTTGTTTGTTTGTTGTTTGTTTGTTGTTTGTTTGTTGTTTGTTTGTTGTTTGTTTGTTGTTTGTTTGTTGTTTGTTTGTTGTTTGTTTGTTGTTTGTTTGTTGTTTGTTTGTTGTTTGTTTGTTGTTTGTTTGTTGTTTGTTTGTTGTTTGTTTGTTGTTTGTTTGTTGTTTGTTTGTTGTTTGTTTGTTGTTTGTTTGTTGTTTGTTTGTTGTTTGTTTGTTGTTTGTTTGTTGTTTGTTTGTTGTTTGTTTGTTGTTTGTTTGTTGTTTGTTTGTTGTTTGTTTGTTGTTTGTTTGTTGTTTGTTTGTTGTTTGTTTGTTGTTTGTTTGTTGTTTGTTTGTTGTTTGTTTGTTGTTTGTTTGTTGTTTGTTTGTTGTTTGTTTGTTGTTTGTTTGTTGTTTGTTTGTTGTTTGTTTGTTGTTTGTTTGTTGTTTGTTTGTTGTTTGTTTGTTGTTTGTTTGTTGTTTGTTTGTTGTTTGTTTGTTGTTTGTTTGTTGTTTGTTTGTTGNTGGTGGTGGTGGTGGTGGTGGTGGTGGTGGTGTTGGTGGTGTTGGTGTTGTTGGTGTTGTTGTTGTTGTTGGTGGTGGTGGTGTTGTTGTTGTTGTTGTTCAACGATTTTTTTGTATTTGTAGTTGAGAAACTGAAGGATTTTGGGCAGGGAATTCTTGTATTGACGCCCCTCGGATCATTCTTGCAACACTTTTGGTCACAGACTACAAAGAGTAGTCAGCGGTTTTTTGAGATCTTGTATTGGCACCCATTTCGTAAATATGATCTGAACATTACAAAGTGCTACTCCGGTACTACTCCGTACCACTCCTGTAAACTTCACCAAATATTGCGCCTGACACGAAAAGTAGCCGCGCAACATCATTCCAACTTCACCAATAATAATGCGCCTGCCACGAAAATTGGCAGTGCAACTTCGCCAAATATTGCTCCTGCCACGAAAGCCCACATTCCAACATCATTCCACCTTCACCAAATAGTGCGCCTGACGCAAAAAGTCACAGCGCAGTGGTAGTGGTGATGTGGTGATGCGGTGATGCGGTGATGTGATGATGTGGTGATGTGCTGAGATGGTGATGTGGTGATGTGCTGGTGTGTTGATTTGGGGGTGTGGTGGTGTGGTGATGGTGATCTGGTGACGTGACAATGTGGTGTTAAACCCCGTGCAGCGGAATTCTTTCATCAAAATTCCTTTGCTTAACTATCATCTTTCAATATTGAGTTTGTTTAATTTTGGAACATGGCTAGGCTAGATTTCAACGTTTTGCTGCGCGAATTTTGAGGCCTTGGGATGGTGGCAGCTTCGAGCTGCTGATCAGTGTGTTTCGGGCCAAAATGAATGGGTGCTGACATCATGTGGCATCATGCGGGCGCGTCGACTGGAATTAGTCACTTGGGGAACCGAATTGTCACCCAGGAAGGTTCCTGAAGTGAAGCACTTGGGGCCATGTTGCATTGAATTTTGGCAGTGAAGTATTCGTCAGCTATGTTCCATTCATGTTCATGTTGTGATATCTGGCCCGAAGAAATGCATGGCATAGCAAGCCCTTCCCCATGAACGAGGCTTTGTTTTGAAAGAATTGGAACAGAAATTCGTTGAGAAGAAGTCAAAGTGACACCCCCATGCATCACACGAAGGTCCACACGTGTTGCAGCATGTTTTGGTTAGAAGTTATAGGGAAAGGAAATTGTATAGGACTCCAGAGAAAGCAAATGACTTGGTGTAAGAATGATGAAACATGGTCTATACAGCTTATGTTTTTTTCCTTCAGCCTGAAAACTATCTGAGCTGTGGCCTTGCAAGCTATGGCTAGAGCAGACGTAGCTGCAGCAGCTGCATCATTGCTCATCTATGCTATCCTGGGAAAAACTCACAGCCTCGGACCATTTGCCAGTGAGGAAATATTGGCTTACTGTTGCGAGCCAAACAGTGTCTTAAATAGGGTGATCCACAAGGAGGGTCAGACAGTTCAGAAAATAACTTTTTATGGACTGCTGCAGCAAGATGCTGTTCAAGATGTTGAAGTGACATTTACAGATGGGACAACTCATCGCTTTGGCAGTGAGGAAACAACTCTTGTTCCAATTTCAAGTCTGGTGCTTGACGCAGGGGAAGAACTGCCAGAAGTGCAGCTATGTACGAAAGACGCATCGATGGTTTCCTTGAATCTTCTGGGCAAATTTATGGCGGCCTCGTGTTGGCAGTCTTTCATCTTTTCATTTCCGGAGACAGATGGACGCATTCTAACTGGGGTCATAGGTAGATTTGATGAGTCAAGTGGCATATCAGACTTTGGACTACTTGTCGCCAAGAAAGCGCTTGAAAGTCAAGGATGAGCCTGGATGAGGTTGAAAACTGGGGACTGGACACCTGGAGGTTGTGCTTCTGAGGCATGATTGGGACCAGTCTTCCAATTTCGGCCGCTTTGCGCTGGTCGCTGGTCGCGACGCGGGCTTCAAGCTTTGTGGGGCAGCGGCTGTCGCAATGTAAATATTCTCTTTGATTATAGATATGTATATATAGGTATTGTAAATAGATCGACACTTTTCATGTACAAAGCTTGGAGGTCCCGGGAAAAGGTTTCGTCAGAAAGGTTTGGGGGCAAAGGCAATTCATTCTGATGTTTCTGCCATCCTTGACAAGTTTGCGACGTGAAAAAAGGTAGTGAATCTGCACACGATCGGCGCTGTGCGAGTAGTTTGTTGGTGCAAGTCTGCATGAATCCAAACCCGAACATGTCAGTTCTTTCAAATTTACATTCAGAGTCTACAGCACGGCTGTGGCAGTGCAGCGATGTGGGTCAATTGGCTGTTTTGCGCTGCAAGAGAACAAGGCAAGCCCAAGGCAGAAGCAAGACATTTGTACAGACTTAGAGAAGAGTCATTGCATATATTTTGTATGTCGATAATCATAATCAACAAACCAATTTCTGATTTCAATGATTCAATCGTAAATTCATATCTTTCCTCTATACGAAATCTGTTGACTTCTGATCACTCGCCCGATTTCACTCGATTCCCATGGAGTCGGGTCTTTCGCAGATGTCATGTCATGCCTTTGAAGTTGAAGATCCGAACTTTAACGGAACCCAAAGAATCCAGCCACACTGCACAGCCAGAAGGCTCGTACTTTGGGCAGTCACTTTAGTGGCCGTTGCAGGCATTCTGACGATTTGCCGTCCCTCGTACTTTTCCAATTTCTCAGAACGGCTGGCTGCAGATGACAATAAACGTTTTCCAAACACAAAGGTGGCTGACCCTGCGGCCCACCATGGGTCGATTTCTGAAACTTCACTTCTGCAGGAGGGTAGCACGGTCACTGGCGATTGTACAACCTGTGTGGTCCTTTTCGGGGCCAGTGGAAATGGCAAGTCCTTTGTGGGCAATACACTTTTGGGAAGCAATTCTTTTGATCCAGGGAAGGACACAGAGTCAAAGACACTCAACACTTCCGAGTACCCAGGATACTGGTTCAACAAAAAAGATTTTGGTCCAGTCACTGTGGTCGATACCCCGGGTGTGGCCCAGGACACTGAGCACCGCGAAGCCGAGTTCATGGAAGGTATTCTGGATCGTTTGAAAAAGGTGGGCCATGTAAAACGCTTTGTGCTCGTCGCCAGACAGGACTACGAGAAACCGGTGCAGGATGTCGACTTCAACTTACTGAAGGTATTCCGCATATTGTTCAAGGTCGATTTTTGGAAGCATTTAGACATCATCATCAACTGCTTTGACGATTTTGGCAGATCTGCCGAGGTACTATATGGTCAAAACTGGACCAAGGCGATAGTAGATATTGAAAAAAGCCTTGACCGCAACAAAGAGATCGATGAAACCCTGGCTGCCAACGTGGGAATCTATGGAATGGTGGTGAACCCGCAGATGGGAGATGAGGATTTCATGCCCTTCGACGTTAAAGGCAATCAGCTGGAAGCGTTTAAGAAGAAATTTGAGGAGAGTGAACAGCTGGACGTCAATGTTGACAACGTCATCGAAAGCTGCCGAGGGCTTAGTTGGCCATTGGGTGCCTCTTGAATACGTAATGTGCGTTGTCACCTCGTCATTTCACCAACGCGCTGAATAGTTCAGAACTTTGCGAAGTGGTAGGATCAGCGGCTAACGCCTGGATGTGGTAGTGCAGTTGTAGGACAGATGTAGCTAGAGCAACATGCAATCAAGGGAAGTCTTTTGAAGAAACTTCCGACTCCCGCAGTTTAAAGGAAGACGAGAACATAAAGAGACAAACTAAGAGAAAAGAAGAGAAGAGAAAAGACGAGAAGAGAAAAGAAGAGAAGAGAAAAGAAGAGATGCAAAAAGAAGAGAAGCGAAAAGAAAAGAAGAGGGAGTGTCACTTTTCGTGGCAGGCGCAGGATTAATAGAAGTCAAGTGGCACCTTTCGTGGAAGGCGCGGTACTTGGTGAAATTTTGGAGATAGCCGGGGCGCGAAATGTTGTATACTGCCATACAAAATGCGTCAGAAAAGATGAGACCAGTCAGCTCCCCGGAAGGGCTTTCCAGCGTGGAACTTCCGCCCTTGACTCGCCCGGGTGCTGTTGTATTATATTAACTAAGGAAGTTAAGATATACGAACGACATCGCAGAGTCAAGTAACAGTAGAGTCGAGTAGTAGGAATCGTTATGTAACAGTAAATTCAAGTAATAGGAATCGTCAAGTAATAGGAATCGTCAAGTAATAGTAGAGTCAGGTATTAGGAATCGCCAAGTAATACTCTCCGCAGAACAAACGTAGAACAAAAAAACAGTGTTTTTTTGGATATGTGAGTGGAAGGCCTGAGGTGCACGCCGCAGGATCATTGTGAGTGCTATGTTGGTATGTTTATGTTTTTCTGATTGCGGTTGCTTCCGGTTGTGCTTAGCGCGTTTTTGGCATAATGGTGAAATTTGGTAAACTGGAGTTGATTGGAGTTGTCAAACTTTACACTCACTGAAACTAAGATAGCACACGAAAATGTATGGTTAAAAGTGGATTTCCTTTTGGGATGGCCCATTTTCAGAGGCTATGATATGCTATGCTAGTGTCATTCTTCAATGTGTTTTGGTTTGGTAAAGGGGGGAGACCAAAAAGTCCAAATTCAAAAGAAAAAAGACCTGAAAAAACTCTTCCCTCAAAGATATCTTTTGAAGAGACCCCAAAAGCATCCAAAAAGCAACAAAATCAAAAGACAAGCATTTACTAACATGGCACGGGGCCACACACTTGGACGCTTTTAGGGAGGGGTGCATAGAGGGTTGGCCAGAAATTACGCAAAACAACTAACTTAGCACAAATCTCATATTTTTTTGTCTTCTACTGTTTTTGACTTGTTGTTTTTAAACCTATTTCCTTGAAATTAAAGTTATTGGGGTAAAGGCGGTAAAGGTCCAACCCATTAACGTAGCACAGGTGGCAACTATCAAAAGATCCAAAAATTGGGATTTTCATTGTGCCAAGTGCATTTTGCTGAAAACTATAACTGCATTTTGTGCTAAGTTAATCCATCTTAGAAGTTCCCCACGAACCAGGATTCCCCAGTAAATGCCTGTGTGCATGTGCCATGTTAGTAAATCATGATTCAGCGTTTCGTGCCACGTTTGTTGGGTAAGTGCACAGACGGTTGGCCAGAAATTCATGGAAAAAAACAAAACGATTAATGTAGCACACATCTCATATCTTTTGTCCTCCACTCTCCTTGACTTGGCTATTTTCATCTACCATCTTCAAATCCAAGTTCATGTGGTAAAGGCGTCAAAGGTCCAAACGATTTGAGGCCCAAGTTTCTTTGTCAAACTTCAATTGTGGAAGTTGATTTTGAATGTTTTTTGGTCTGGCAAAGGGGGGCGACCAAAACGACCAAATTCACAAGAATACAAGCAAATAGAAGCAAACATATACCTACCTGGCACGGGGCCGGACACTTGGACGCTTTTAGGGAGGGGTGCAAAGAGGGTTGGCCAGAAATTCATAAAACAAAAAGCGCAAAACGGCGCAAATCTCATATTTTTTTGTCTTCCACTGTCTTTGACTTGTTGTTTTTAAACCTATTTCCTTGAAATCGAAGTTATTGGGGTAAAGGCGGTAAAGGTCCAACCCATTAACGTAGCACAGGTGGCAACTATCAAAAGATCCAAAAATTGGGATTTTCATTGTGCCAAGTGCATTTTGCTGAAAACTATAATGACTGCATTTTGTGCTAAGTTAATCCATCTTAGAAGTTCCCCACGCACCAGGATTCCCCAGTAAATGCCTGTGTGAAGAGTGCTATGTTAACACAAATTATCTATGCTGTTTTGTGCGACGTTTGTTGGCCAGAGTGTAGTAGAGTCAAGTAATAGGAACCCTCCAGTAAAAGTAGAGTCAAGTAGTAGGAATCGTCAAGTAATAGGAATCGTCAAGTAATAGGAATCTTCAAGGAATAGAAGAGTCAAGTAATAGGAATTGTCAAGTAGTAGCAGTAGTAGTAGTAGTAGTAGTAGTAGTAGCAGTAGCAGTAGCAGTAGCAGTAGTAGTAGTAGTAGTAGTAGTAGTAGTAGTAGTAGTAGTAGTAGTAGTAGTAGTCGAAGGAAGTTTAGAAGTCTAACTTCCGACAATATGCAGAGTTGAAAAGCAGAGTAGAGGTGTCAAGCAGAGTAGAGATGTCAAGTCAGCAGAAAGAAGATCAACACGCGTGTAGCGTCACTAGAAAGAAGGTACATGCGCGAAAAATGTTAGGGACGTCGCGAATCGCTGTGTTTTTTCAATGATTCGTGGTTCCTGATGTTCGAAAAGTAGGCTCGCTAAAGCGGCGGGTGCGGAGGTAGCTGTTCAGCAGACAGGTGAAAAATGGCACGCCGCTGTGGACATTCTTAGGTCAAAATGCACAAAACACCTCATGGTCGGAGCACTTTTTGACGTTCTGATGTTGAAAAATGGCACGCGGCTGTGGCCCGAAGCACATTTGCAAGTCAAAATGTACAAAACACCTCATTGTCGGAGCCATTTTGAAGTTTCGATGTTCAAAAATGGCACGCGGCTGTGGCGCGAAGCACATTTGCAAGTAAAAATGCGCAAAACACCACATGTTCGGACCACTTTTTGAAGATCCGATGTCCAAAATTCGCACGCCGCTGTGGCGCGAAGCACATTTGCAAGTCAAAATGTGGAAAACACCTGCTTTTTGCAGCATTTTGAGAGGTTTCTAACTGACTCGCTACTGTAACTAATGATCTAACTAACTAACTAACTAACTAACTAACTACCTAACTAACCCACTAACTAACTAACAAACTAACTAACTAACTAACTAAATAACTTACTAACTAACAATTTAGTCAGCTAACTAACTAACTAACTAACTAACTAACTCATGAGCCATCTAGGTAACTAACTAACTAACTAACTAACTAACTCATTCACACGAACTAACTAGCTAACTAACTAACTCATGAGCCAGCTAACTAATTAATAACTAAATAACTAACTAGCTAACTAACTAACTAACTCACTAACTAACTTATTTACTTACTTACTTACTAACTAACAATTTAGTCAGCTAACTTACCAGCTAACTAACTAACTAACTCACACGAACTACCTAGCAAACTAGCTAAGTAACTAACCAACTAGCTAACTAACTAACTCATTAGCCAGCTAACTATCTAACTAACTAACTAGCTAGCTAACTAACTAACTAACTAGCTAGCTAACTAGCTAACTACTTGACTAACTAACTAACTAACTAACTAACTAAGTAACTTACTAACTAAACTAACTAACTAACTAACTAACTAACTAGCCAGGTAGTCATTTAATCAGTTGGACTGTTCGGCAGTTAGTCAGATCCATCAGTTTTTCGCTTTCTCATCCGTGATTCACAACAACCAATTTCTCTCCTATACGGGTCTTATTTTTGAAACTTCCGCCACCGCCTTGTGCGGCTCTACTGGTAGTAGTAGCAGTAGCAGTANGTTGGTGCATCATATGTTCCCAAACTCAAACTGCCGCGTCCACGCGCAAGTCTTGTCTTCTCATGGAGGCAGGTTGCTGCCCTTCCGCGGCTGTGGTCTCCAGGTGCTGCTGCAATAATCGCCATCGTGGGCGGTGTTGCCCCGCTGCTTAGCAAGTTGGGACGAAACAAGACACTACATAAAGAAAAGGTCTTACCAATATGGCAATTGTTCTGTCAAGTTGAAAAAAGGATGGGACAGAGTTGGTGAAGGAATCAAAAACATGATGGAAAGAAGACAAACTGGAAAGAGAGAATAATGGACTTCGGATTTTTTGCGGTAACGGGGATTTTTTGCTAACAGTGGGTTGGTTAGGGGTTTTTGCGACGGTCGGTGTTGGAAGTTTTTTGCGACAGTGCGGGGGTTTGTGACACTGGAAGGGTTTTTGGCTACGGCAAGGGGGCTTTTTTGCATCCGTGGTGGTTTTCTGCGACGGTAACCAGGGTTTATTACATCGGCACAGGTTCACAGCGGAGCGGAGCATCAAGAAGACATCTTCGTGGGCGACTTTTGGAGTAGTAGTAGTAGTAGTAGTAGTAGTAGTAGTAGTAGTAGTAGTAGTAGTAGTAGTAGTAGTAGTAGTAGTAGTAGTAATAGTAGTAGTAGTAGTAGTAGTAGTAGTAGTAGTAGTAGTAGTAGTAGTAGTAGTAGTAGTAGTAGTAGTAGTAGTAGTAGTAGATTGCAGTACTAGGAACCCGTGGCAGGCGCAGTATTTGGTGACATTGGAGGGTGTCTCCTGTTGCTCCGCGCAATTGATGGCAGGCGCAGTACTTGGAGAAGATCAAGTGTCACTTTTCGTGGCAGGCACAGTACTTGGTGAAGCTCAACGGCACTTTTTGTGGCAAGGGCAGTACTTGGTGAAGCTCAAGCGTTACTTTTCGTGGCAGGCGCAGTATTAGTGAAGCTCAAGTGTCACTTTTCGTGGCAGGCGCGCTGGAGCGCGACATGTGGAAAAATAAATGCCAGCGGCGAGCGCGAAAAGTACGATCGGTTGCGCGGCGGGTTGCGGACTGACGGGTTCATTTTTGGATCATGCTCGGAACGGTCTCGGATCGGCCGCACATCATTGGAGGGTGTCTCCTGTTGCTCCGCGCATTGTAAACGACCTTTCATATGTAACGAGGATCACTCATGAGAGTCATTTCCGTGGCAGGCGTGCTGTTTGGTGAGGTTGGAGGATGACTGTTGCTCCGCGCATTGTAAATGACATTTCATGTGTGACGGGGATCAATGATGAAAGGCTTTTTGCGTGGCAGGCGCGGTATTTGGTGAAGTTCCAGTGTCAATTTTAGTGGCGGGCGCAATATTTGGTGAAGTTCAAGTTTGACTTTTCCTGGCGGGCGCGATACTAATTGCAGGCGCGGTACTTGGTGAACTTTGGAAAGCTAGCCGGAGCGCGAAATGTTGTATTTTTCCATACAAAATGCTCGTGGCGAGCGCGAAAAGTAACCTCGGTTGCGCGCGGCGGGTTGCGGACTGATGGGTTCTTTCTCGGATCATGCTCGGCACGGTCTTGGATCGGCCGCGCATTGTAAATGACGTTTGGGCTGTTTTCAGCAAATTTCTGTCAGATTTTGGGTGGTCATTTTCCGGGGCAGGTGCAGTACTTGGGTGACATTGGGGGTGGCTCCTGTTGCTTTGCGCATTGTAAATGACGTTTCATGTGTGACGGGGATCAATGATGAAAGTCTTTTTGCGTGGCAGGCGACAAAGCCAAAAAATGCCAGCTTTGTTTGAGTCATCAGTAAAAATGCCGAACCAATCAAGATTGTGACAAAACCAAATATAGATTTGTTTTTCTTACAGTTTTGGTCGCAAATTGGTTTTGACCGAGGTGGGCGTGCCCTTCCAGAAGCAAAGGCTCAAGCAAAGGAGACTGCTACGCATTTGTCAAGGTGCTGGGACGTGAGCCCAGAGCATCCTTTTACATTGGGGGAGAACGCGCAAATCTTGGATCACAAGGGTCTTCAGGAGAAATATAAACTTGTGGACCGAGAAACAGCCATCCGGATTGCGTTGGCTCTCAAGGACATCAACAAACAAGAGATTGCTAAGGAAGTGTTTGCAGAAAACATTTACAGACATTTGAATGAGTACAGCAATTTGGCTACTTGGGACGCTTGCAGCCTTTTGTTGAATGAACATGAAAACGCAGATCTGGCTGCTTGTGCCCAAGGTGTAAAATCGGAAGAGGTTTTGGACCGCCTTCGTGGCAAGATCAGGCCTTTACCTGCAGAAACCAAGTTCAACTTGGTCAAACAAATGAAAACAGTCGAGGTCGTACAGAAGTGGGAGGCCATGGACACCTTGAACATCACGTTGGACATGAAGGTGAAAGTTTTTTGCACACTGCGCAATGGTAGAGAACTCGGAGTTTTCGGTGGTGTTATGGAGACATCAGAAGCTTGGAAAAACACTTTTGACTTTGTCAAGAAAGACATCTTGGCCCCTGAGCCAGCAATCCGAAGATTGACAGGCACAGAAGCTTTGGATCGGACTGTGGCGCTCCTTGACATTGCAGCAGCTCTCCACGGAACGGTGAGCCGCGAAAAATTGCTGGATTGGAAATTGACCGAAACAGATGACTTCGTGCTCAATGTGGAACTACAATCAAAAGAGTGTGAGGATCTTGATTGGTGCAGTCTGCAAGGTACTTGTGACATGTCCTTGCAAAAATGCAAGTGCAATCCTGGTTTCAGTGGGACGTTTTGCAGGAATATGACTTGGACAGAAGCGCGCCTCACAAAGGGGAGCAGAGCCCCTATTGCTTTGGCCTGCTTGGGAGAGAAAGTGGCAGGAGGTCGCAACCCATTAGGGAAAACAAATTATTGCCCAGCGATGCTGGAATATGAAACCGGTGAAGTGCTGGGTCATTTCAACTTCGGGGATGGATCAACACAAGCAGGGCGCTATTGTGGCTACATCCCAAACCTACATTGCGAAGAGACTGGGATTCCTGGTGTCAAACCATCGGACATGGTAATGGCATTTTTCAATTCTGAGCGCGGACTCGTAGCCCCGACGTGGAATGACCAAGGACCTGGAGGAAGGATCGTGAACCAAGTTACGTATGAGGACCAATTTTATTGGAGCTCCGCATCAGTTTGCACAGGAGCACTACCGAGTAAGAAGGTCGGCATGGCTTTCACAGGCGCCACAGGGTATGGCAGTGCAGGAAAAGCGTGGGCTTTTGGCGGCAAAGATGCAAGCTCGACCTTCAGGGAGTTGTATGAACTTGATTATGACCATCATTGTAGATGGACGAAAGTAAAACAAGAACCAGACAAAGGCCCACCTGGATTGTTTCGGGCTTCTCTGACTTATGCAGACAACCAGTTGATTCTGTTTGGTGGTCAGAGGCAGAGGCAAGATGACAGTTTTTCCAACGAATTGTGGGTGGCCAGCCTGTTGCCCCCGGCCAGAGTGTCGTGGAAAAAAGAACCACAGCCGGAGCAGGCCCCACAACCGGCTGGGCGAATGCGTCATGGATCGGCTTGGGACAGCGGTAGCAGGCGGCTCATCATCTATGGAGGCTCCAACAATCAGCAACTGACAGATCTCTGGTTTTACGATGTGGAGACAAAACGATGGTTTGAGTTCGAAGCCCCGCCGCAGCCAGTTGTGGGACAACACTGTGACTTTGCAGTAGCTTGGGTAGAGACAGAGAAAGAGAAACTGAAAGATAAGAAACTGTATTTGGTTGAGTTAGCGCCGGGGAGGAGGATCTTCAGTCACAAAATGTGATTTCTTCTAGTTTGGTTAGGTCTGCCTCGTTTTGAGGTGTGCTGTGTGGTTGGACAGTTTGGCGATGTCGTACTTGGCAGGGAAAAAGGTGGCTGACAAGTTGCGCATAGTCCGACGAATGCCACGATTCAAGGACAATACGTCAGTCCAAAAGAGTCTACCCCTCAATGGTTCCAGGAGAAGAAGCTGAAGGACCAAACTGTTCCCTAAGTAAAAGTTGCTGGGAGTGAAGGCTTTGGAAGTGAAGGTTCCTGAAGTCAGGGTTCTGGAAAGTTGAAGGTTGTCGAGCTGAAGATTCCAGAGTTTCCGGCATGAGGATTCTGGACTTGAACGTTCCCGAAGTCGGGGTTCCCGAAGTTGGGGTTCCGGAAGTGAAGGTTGTGGAAGTGAGGTTCCAAAGTTGTAGAAATGAGGATTCTGGAAGTGAACCTGAAGTCGGGGTTCCCGAAGTTGGGGTTCCGGAAGTGAAGGTTGTGGAAGTGAGGTTCCAAAGTTGTAGAAATGAAGATTCTGGAAGTGAACCTGAAGTCGGGGTTCCCGAAGTTGGGGTTCCGGAAGTGAAGGTTGTGGAAGTGAGGTTCCAAANGGGGTTCCGGAAGTGAAAGTTGTGGAAGTGAGGGTTCCAAAGTTGTAGAAATGAGAATTCTGGAAGTGAACGTTCTGAAGTCGGGGTTCCCGAAGTTGGGGTTCCGGAAGTGAAGGTTGTGGAAGTGAGGGTTCTGAAAGTGAAGGTTCCAAAGGTGTAGAAGTGAACGTTCCCGAAGTTGGGGTTCCGGAAGTGAAGGTTGTGGAAGTGAGAGTTCTGAAAGTGAAGGTTCTCGAAGTCGAGTGAGCCTTCAGGGCCCAAAAGTGAGGGAGGGGGGGTTTGGGATTCGTTTTTGTTTGGTATTTCCTTCCCGAGTTGTTGCATTGTCTTGTGTTGGTCCAGCTGAAGGTTCAGTTTGCAGAAGATGCCGGAAGGTTTCGGGCTTGCAGATTTGGAGGGTCTACTCTTGGATTCGGCCGGGGACATGGAAACGTGTTGATGTTGGAGCATCCTCGGCATTCATTGGGACCCGAAATCTTGGGGAGGTTCGAACTTGAGTGGAAATGTTGCAATGAAATCACATTGTGAAAAACCATTTCTGAAACATGTAAATCAGAGTGCATCTAAGTGCATCTCACAGGATCAGAATCGCAAGGACCAAGGACGGACTCGAGTGAATTTTAGGACCACGTTTATTGGACACATTTGACGTTGTAATGCTTTGGCTTTTGGTGGTATCAAGTGTATCGGTTGCTGCTTGGAATCATCAATTCTACCGGGTTTTGGGCACGCTTGTTTTTGTTTGCTTTTGCTTTCCGTTTTCGTGGCAAGCATTCCTTTTGAATATTTTCATTCAGCCCTATCGTGCATAAGAAATTGATAAAAGCGGAATAGTCGCCATTTTGCTCTTGAGCTAACATCGGACCATGCTGGTCTTTCCAATAGTCTGCGTGCTGGTGAGCTTGGCTGCCTCCCCCGTTTGTGCTAGTCTACAGCCCCCTGTTTGCGTGATATTGGGTCAATCCAGACGATTTGTCAGACGCTGGTTGTTCGACAATGCGGAAACTGTTGGTGACGAGAAGATCACGGAAACATTGCCTTGCATTGGGGTGGGGGCCGAGGTGAAGTCTATCCTAGTGCCAAAATTTGGACACCAAGCTATGAATGGAGTGAATGACTTGGCTACAGCGATTCGATCCGCGCATCGTGTTACCCGCTTTGTGCTTTCGCTCAGCACCAACCCAAGATCTCCACAAGTGAAACGGGACTTACTCGTGCTGCGAACATTGGTTGGTCCACAAATCTGGGAGCACCTGGATGTGTTTCATCCGTTTGTAGGCAGAGAAGCAAACGAGAAATACCGTAAGGACCGGGTAGAAAAATTGCAGAAACTTTTTCAAAAACTTGAGAATGGCTTCAAAGAATCTTCAAAGGTTCCCCTTCCACGGCATTACTGGACAGGCATCCGCAAGTCTCCGGACATGTTGCAACACTTTTTGGAGGGCAACTCCACCGTGCATGAGCGATGCAGACGCGACCGTGACGAGCGCTGCCAAGGACTTTTGGATTTCTGTGCAGCTCTTCATCGCTCTAAAGATTTCGAACCCCGGCCAAGGAATTACCTCCAGAATTGTGTGTCTTCCAAACCACCAGAGGAAAAAGTTTTGAAAGACGAACAAGACTTAGCAGCGCAAAACTTGACAATTTGTTTAAGACATGGCGGGCAGCACGGAATTACAAGCCTCGGCTGGGGGGGATTGACACAGCTCAAGAAGGAGTATGCTGACAAAAAGAACATGAAGGCAAGCACTGCTGTGGCCTTTATCATTTTCAATTCAGGTGAATCTGGTGGAGCTGGTGAATCTGAGTCTTTCCTAAGGTCTTTACCAAAGCTGAACACTTTCTTCCCAGATGAGGTGACTCGAAGGGTACAAGGTTATTCCAGCTTTGACAGCTGGGAAGTTTGTGAGGCATCCAAGGACACGGAAGAAAGAGGCGCTCAGGACTTGGGAAGGGACTTGCTGCGATGTATTCCAGGCATCCAAAGTGACGATGCCCTTATTGGTCTCCAAGAGCACTGGCGAAGCAGGGTAAACTCAAGAAGGCAAGTTGCTGTGGTCAATTCGGTCGATGAGGCTGAACAAGCTGAATTGATCTCGAAACTCGGATTACGTCTCGTGTTTGGACGCATGGAATGCTTTTTGGAGCTGAGATTGGTCGCAGCCTTTAGCATGATCTTGCATCGCGAATCCTCAATGGCGGAACTCATTTCTAAGACAGAAGGTATGGATGAAATTCGTCGCATTACCGGAGGCAATTCGCCTTTGAACTTCAGTTTGGAATACGCTGGAACTGATGGTGCAGATAGCGGAATCAACTCTAATAGCTCCTTGCAGTTTCGTGTAACAAAATTTATGGACAAGCCTGTGTGGCCTCGCACTCCCATGTTTATTCGTATGACCATTCATGGGTCTGAATGCATTGACCAGGGCCTAAAGCATTGGTGTAGTGACCACGGTACTTGCATGGAAGGGAGATGCATGTGCGCACCAGGATACACAGGGCTGAACTGTGAGGAAGAGGAGGTTTGCTACTGCCCAGATAAGCATGAGGTGCGTGGACCTCCCTGCACCAGGCAAGACAGCACTATTGTGAAGGGCAGCTACTTGTGGTTCAAGCTTTGCGCAGATGGTGATGGAGACTCCATAATTTGAGGAGCATTTCGGTGGCGCCGAGTAAAAAGGTTGAACGTCCAGATGCTGTTTCGCTCAGACCTAGCGTGTTGCAGATAGCATCCAGAGACTTGACTGCAGTGACTTATTCTGAGCGTATGCCGCCATGTTTCAATTGTTGCAAATGCCCACCGCAAAATTTCTGGCATCATTGACATCTAAGTTCAGCATGTACTGCAGGCAAGGTCGTGCATGCTTTGATTGATTTTTCAATAACTTTGTGCAAGTACGGACACATCCTGCAGGTTAGGGAGCTATCTCTGACTTTTGTCCCTTGCGCCAGGGACACCACCAATGCAAGGATGAACATGTCATCAGCATGCTGGTATCTAGGTTTGTCGAAGCATTTTTGAGTCTGCATGTTTGTGACAGAATGTGAACTATAATGCAATATATTATCAAAGGAAGTTTAGCTGAGAAACTTCCGATATACGAACAAGATCGCAGAGTCTAGTAGAGTAGAGTAGAGTCTAGTAGAGTAGAGTAAAATAGAGTAGAGTACAGTAGAGTAGAGTAAAGTAGGGTAGAGAAGAGTCGAGTAGAGTAGAGTCTAGTGGAGTAGAGTAGAGTACAGTAGAGTAGAGTAGAACAGACTATAATAGAGTAGAGTAAAGTAGAGTAGAGTAGAGTCTAGTAGAGTCTAGTAGAGTAGAGTAGAGTAAAGTAGAGTAAAGTAGAGTAGAGTAGAGTCTAGTAGAGTAGAGTAGGGTACAGTAGAGTAAAGTAGAATGTAAAGTCGAGTAGAATAGAGTAGAGTAGAGTCGAGTAGAGTAGAGTAGAGTAAAGTAGAGTAGAGTA